>JAQJVL010000112.1:1597222-1767686 GCA_035578905.1 Stictocephala bisonia
AGATAAAATAAGGACTGTCTAAAAATTGTACAAATGAAATATTTCATTTTATGCATGTTACTGTATTGACACTATTGTGCAACTTTGGTGTTGTTTTTAATAAATATAGTTTGATTCCTAATTAGTGGCTTTAATTATTAGAATGTAACCAAGGCCAAGTTAAGGTTTTAAAAACCTCTCTTTTCCCTATCTAGAGAACTACAAAACTGAACCGTTATATTCTCTCGTAATGTCTTAATATCAACATGATTATATGGAAGGTCGTTTATTAAGTAATTACTATTTTGTTTGATATTTATTATTTGAACTGGGTTTTACTGCTAAGCCGTCATATACAGATTCATTGAGCCTAAATATGAAGTTATAATTAGCTGACAACTTTAAGTTGGATTACTTGACGACTAAAACATGTAAAGTAAGCCTGTTTTAGTATAACTGTATTGCTTCTAATTGGAATGTTTTGCAAGTTGAGAATTGTTCAGAAATTATATCTAGGCCACTAACGTAATGAAAAGAGGGAGTAACATTATGAAAATATAACGACACTTGTTGATTTTTTTTATGGATAACGATTAAAACAAGTTTGTTGGTCATAGTTAGTGAACGTGATATTCAGACTTATTAGCCTGTGAGTCTGACTAAATTCTCAGATCTCAGTCAGTACGTTCTTGTTCAGTGGTACTGCTGAAATCCCTGAATCTGGAAATATCATAGTGTAAGTGTAAGGTTAGCCAATATGGCTGACCATGATACGTACACTGGCCTTCAGATATTGAAAAATTCCAAAATTGTTGTTAATGTTGAAGAAGCTCTTCAGGACGTACTAGTTGTAACATATGCATCAGAAAATAAACTGTTTCAAGGTGTTTTACTAGATTCGTCGAAACGGTAAGATTGTAATCGCGTAGCCTAGTCCTACCATCTTCTAGGAGGCCACCTTTGTTATAATTTTAAGCTTTTTACTATGAGATTGCAAACTAATTTAATGGATAGACAACCTTGTTTCAGTTATTTTTACAATCCAGATATTAATTGTTACCAATTTTTCAAATATTGGGAGCTTGGAGGGATCAGATTGTCATTAAAGCTTTGTTTCAACTATTAATTGAATATGGAACTGTCTTTTAGTTAATTTTGTCCTTGGGCGTAATATCAGCAAAACATTTTATTTGGTAGGCTTAAAAGACCAGAATTGTTAAATTGTTGACCTCAGCAGTGCTGCTCCAAGATGTTGCAGGAAATATTTAAATTTTGTACCTGTGACATCGTGTCACAGAATTTTGGGTCAAAAGAGTCTAACTACTATTTATTGGATTATTAGTGGTACCAAGGAGTTCAGGACAGGTTTAAATATGTTATGAGTATTGAATAGGCCTATATTTTATTCCTCCAATCAGGCCTAATCCAGTTTAAAGATAGCCTGGTAAGAAAATAAACAATCTTGCTGAAAAATGTTTTCTTGGTTATTAGATTACTTGATATAGCACATTATCCACTTTTAATTTTTTTTCTCAAAACGCTCATAGAGGCTAATAGGGTAACTTTTAAAGTATTAAAAACATTGTTTATATGCAAAGTAAAGTTCAACCAAGAGGAGAAATCAAGAATATGTAAAGAGTTTGGAAATTGGACAGGAAAAATGCATTTTTTGATAGAGTTAATTTATATATGTATGTATAGGTTAAGTTGGTTACTGTTAGGTTTGTCTTTTTAATATATAGGCTGCTTTCTTTTAGGTTAGGTTTAGTCAAGTTAAGTGGGCTTTAACACGTTCCCTGCTGATGGTGCGGATCCGCACCCTGCTGCCTGTTCTGAGCATGCGCTTGGTGCGGATCCGCACCATATTGGATGACTCATGTTATTTGTTTAGTGTGCGCCGAGCACTGTCCACAGACAGAGGATTCATTGTGAGCTTGCTTAAAACATTCAGTTGAAATAATTTTTACCGTTTGTAGCTAGCGATTTAATTTTTTCGTACAGTTATGATACGAATTAAAATTCATGTTTATGGCCCCTGGACTATTATTTTGACAAACTAGGCTACTCTTACCTCCGTCAATAATCCAATATAAAACACTTTATTAAGCTGGCATGTTTCGTTGCTATCACAACATTTTCAAAGCTTCCATTAGCTTCAAAGCTTAACCATTCAATGTATGACATAAACGACGGCCTGGAAATTTTACATTTTTGTCACAAGGGTGGTAAGTTAGATATGCTGGAGGAATATGAGATTTATAAAATGCATAATGATGTACAGGAAAAACAACATATCCTCAACGAGAAGTTACAGTTCCAATCGCACCCCCTCTTCAATACAATTTTGCAAACAGGAAAATCAGCTGGCCACCGAGCTGATAATATTAGTGATAACGGCAGGAGGGCGGACGATCTGACGTAACACTCCAGCCAGTCTTCTACCAACCTGTGCCGGGTCGGTATGATAGCACTATCTAAATGTACTTTATGTTCATGTCACCGTGTGTTCTGTGTTTTTAATGTTTAGTTTTATGTGATTGACGAGTTGCAAGCTTTGAAAATGTTGTGATAGCAACGAAACATGTCAGCTTAATAAAGTGTTTTGTATTGGATTATTGACGGAGGTAAGAGTAGCCTAGTTTGTATGATACGAAGTTGGTGCGGATCCGCACCAAGCGCATGCTCAGAACAGGCAGCAGGGTGCGGAGCAGCGAACGTGCTAATAGTCATATTTTTTTTTTTTTTTAATATTCATCTCATTATTCATCTCTAAGATGCCGACTATAGAGATTGGGCGAACATGAGGTATGAATGACTGTAGATGCACAAGTTTAGTCATTGTTACTATCTGAGTTTAACAGCTCAGAGAGGACTATTTATTAAAAGCCAGAGCAACTAGGGGACCTACAGCATTACGTAGAATCTGAACCACGTATTGTTGGTCTGTTTTTCAGCTAACGGTAATTATGCATTTTCTTGCCACCTCTGAAAATACGATTTTATACTGAAAAAAGTGGTGAAATATGAGTTTATATCTCGTTAAGAGTTTGATTTCATCCACGGAAAACTAGTTTTTTATCTGATAGTGAAAAAAAACAACTTTTTTAAAGATTGTTACATTTCGGCAACTTTTTCATTTCTAGTGTTTTTTTTTTTTTTTATGCTGAACACATATATAACTGGTTTTGTAGTAAAATTATTTTTTCAGCTCGAAAAATGCATTTTTTACTGACAACCAAACTTATCCTAATTGTCTATTTTCTCAACAAAAGTTCGTAATTTGTGTTAAATTTGAGTGTTTGGCCTCTTGTGAGGGCCTGCCGGCGTCACTCCAGCGGGAATATAGGTGAATTCGGTTTTTGTGATTAATAGTTGTATACAGGGTGTTCTGAAAAAAGGTGCCCATTAGGCAGGGCGTGATTCCTCACATCAAAAGAAGAAAAACGTTCTAAATTAACATAGGTCCGAAAATGTTTCGTTAGAGAGTTACGGCTAGCGAAAGATTTCGCCTGAATTTCAGTTCCCCTGCTGAAACGAAGCCCTACGGGTATTTGTTGGCTGTTAATTAAGATGTACGATTTAGCGTTCTTTATGTAAAATGAACTAAAAAATTGAATAAAACCGTTTCCAGACCTGTAGCTACAGTAGTTTTTAAGATATGTGACGAAATACGCGAAACTTGGTCCCGAAAAACAAGTTCCTTTTAGGTTTGAAGCAGATTTACTATGTTAAATGTACAATAAACCCAAATTTTTTTACAGAACTTTTAGAAAATTTAATTTCGAAGAGAAAGATGTAAAATAAGTCTATAATAGACAAACGCAACCTTTAAAAAATAATCCTTAATTAGCCTACATACAAAACGCATGAAAAATAGACAAAATCTGTTAAGCTCTCTACAAATGTAATATTGAAATTAAAACAGCTGTTGTAATAAAACAAATTAATGAGTTACTAATATTTTTTATCAAGTAAACATTTTTAACAATCATAAATTAACATACTTAAAAAAGTTATCTGAATTATCATTCACCAAAAAAGTTACACTTGTCCTAAAAAACTAACCACGTCACAGTAGATTTTCAAAATGTTTCCCCTCATTCAAAATACAAGCATCCAGCCGTCTTCTCATAGACTCTCGAACTCTTTCGAAGATCCTAGGTGTCTCACGTATCCTTTGAATCCCATTAATAATCCTTGTGCGCAACTCTTCTATGGTATCCACAGGCGAGTCGTAGACAAGCGACTTTAAATGTCCCCATAAGAAAAAGTCAAGATGATTGAGGTCAGGTGACCTTGCAGGCCATGCTACTGGGGCTCCTCGACCAATCCATCTGTTTGGATATGCTTCATTTAAAAATTCTCTTACTTGTAATGTATAATGAGCTGGAGCTCCATCCTGCATGAAACACATTTTGTTGCGTGTGTATAGTGGCACATCTTCGAGTAACTCATTCAGATCAGTCGTCAAGAAATGTAAATAATTTTCACCATTGAGCCTATCAGGTAAAAAACGAATAAAAATTTTATCACCCAGAATAGCAGCTCATACGTTTATAGAAAACTGATTTTGGTGACGGTTCTCTGAAATAGCATGTGGATTTTCAATTGCCCAAATGTGAGTATTGTGGGTGTTAAGAATAGCCATTCTTGAAAATTTTGCTTCATCAGTAAAGATAATGTTATTTAAAAAATGTGGATTTCTGCACCTTTGGATAAGCCATTGGCATAGCTGAACACGAGGAAAGTAATCTCGAGGCAAAAGAGCCTGGACCCTTTGATAGTGATAAGAATGCAACTGCTGCTCATGTAAAATCTTCCAGACAATTGAATTACTAACACCGAAATCCAAGGCTAGTTCTCTAGTACTTCTTCCAGGATGATTCTCTATTTTGTCCAACACGCCCTCCTCCAATTCAGCTGTACACATTGTACGTGGCCGTCCTGATCTACCAACTTTTCCAGGTTTAAAGGTTCCCGTCTCGCTTAGCCTTCTATGAATGGAAGAAAACATTTTATGAGTCGGTAACTGTCTACGAGGAAAGTGTTCCTGATAGAGTCGTCTAGCCTCACGACTGTTGCAATGTGCAAGACCGTACATTAAATGCATGTCTGCCATTTCACCATTAGTGTACATAATATTCATATTACCTGCCATGATGAATAAGATATTATTAGCTATCAAAAATTAACTGCAACGGCACTCGCACTAACTTGTATTAAAGTACAGATCAACACACGCACATAATGAGCAATGGAAAAGTAGCTGCTTGTCTCTAAGGTGAATCTCTAAGGTGGATAGCCTCATATTTGAGTGACAAGAAGCAAATTGTTAGTGTTAGGCACTCAGGACAGGATGGTTTGAGTCGTCATTATCGTTCTGTCATCTCAACTTCAGTTAACACAGGCGTACCGATCCTGTATTTACTGTATGTGAATGATTTACCTGATTGTATATCGACTGGTAAAATTTGGCTATTTGCAGACGATGTCAGCCACCTGGTACAGGACAAGGACAGTGAGGCGCTAAGGCTACAAGCACAAGAAGGCATAAATGAAATCAACAATTGGTGTAAAGAAAATAAATTAATATTAAATAGAGGAAAAACAAAGGCATTGAAATTTCATAATAGAAAAACACCAGATTCTGACCCCCTGCTACGTTTGGAAGGATCAACTATTGCAATAGACACTTGTATAAAATACCTAGGCCTAACCATCAGTAATGACTTGAGATGGGAGCAGCACATCCAACATATTTCATCACGACTAACAACCGTCTGTTACATGGTACAACGCCTTAAATCTGTTGTTGATATAAACATATTATTGAAAGTTTATTTTGGGTGCTTCCAAAGTATTGTAAATTATGGTATTGTCTTCTGGGGAAGCATTCCCATGGCGCAACGCATTCTACTGTTGCAAAAAAAAAGTAATTAGGCTAATGTTTAATGAACCATATCTTGCCCATTGCAAACCATTATTTGTTGAAGCCAAAATTCTTACTGTACCAGCGCTTTTCATACTAGAATCTGCTGTGATGGTCAAAAGGAAACCAGAAGTATTCAAGAGAAATCAAGCCTTTCATAGCTATTCAACATGACAGAGAAAAAAACGTTCATATGCCCCAAGTAAGCTCTAGCCTGGCAAAAGGTGGCCCTAAATATTTATGTAGCAAGATCTTCAACTCAGCACCACCTGAGGTCAGAAGCATCGAAGATATGGATAAATTCAAGGATAAGTTCAAAGAGCACCTGTTGAAGAGGCCATATTATTCTGTGGAAGAATATTTTGAAGATGGATAGGCCAATAACATGACGACCATGGTGCAGTTGCGCTTCCAGTGGGAGGATTTCAAGTAACCAAGTAAGTAAACAAGTTGTCATGTTTATTTAAATTATTATAAACAATGTTACATTGTTTAAACATATGTTTTAAATAGAAATTATTTTGTTCCTTAAATCATATGTTTTAATACAACAGCTGTGTTAATTTCAATATTACATTTGTAGAGAGCTTAACAGATTTTGTCTATTTTTCATGCGTTTTGTATGTAAGCTAATTAAGGATTATTTTTTAAAGGTTGCGTTTGTCTATTATAGACTTATTTTACATCTTTCTCTTCGAAATTAAATTTTCTAAAAGTTCTGTAAAAAAAATTTGAGTTTATTGTACATTTAACATAGTAAATCTGCTTCTAACCTAAAAGGAACTTGTTTTTCGGGACCAAGTTTCGCGTATTTCGTCACATATCTTAAAAACTACTGCAGCTGCAGGTCTGGAAACGGTTTTATTCAATTTTTCAGTTCATTTTACATAAAGAACGCTAAATTGTACATCTTAATTAACAGCCAACAAATACCCGTAGGGCTTCGTTTCAGCAGGGGAACTGAAATTCAGGCGAAATCTTTCGTTAGCCGTAACTCGCTAACGAAGCATTTTCGGACCTATGTTAATTAGAACTTTTTTTCTTCTTTTGATGTGAGGAATCACGCCCTGCCTTATGGGCACCTTTTTTCAGAACACCCTGTATAATGATCGCGTAATGGCCGCTAATCACGTTTCACCTTGATAGTAGTTTTTCCATTATATCCCGAGAAATAGTTATAATAGACTAAAATACTTTTCAAATTAGTATTCAGCGCAAAAAAACACATCAAAATAAAAAAGATGATTAAAATACCATTTAAATTAATGGAAATATGACAAAAATACTAAAAGTTGTGACAATGGTTTTTTTCGAATTTTTCAGTAAAATCCGTTATTTCCGCAGAATAAAAAACATCTCGTGAAAATACAGCCAATTCTAGACCCATTTCAAGCTAAATGTTCCAAATTTATTGGTGGCAAGAAAGTGCATAAATACCCAGCTAATTGAATCTGACACTCAGTTCTCTTCCCTACACAACATCTGAACATTGACTACCATTCAACATGGACACCTCAGACTTCTCTAGTATTGTCTACATTGATGGCAACCATTGAGCGGACGCTGTGGAGGTATTAAGAGAACCGAGCATGAACCTATCGCCTACAATCTCCCAAACACTGTCCCCAAGTAGCTGGGTTACAGCACTGTGCCACCAGTGCCAACATAACCAAAACCTAACACAACCTCAGGATGCAATTCCCTTTAACCTTGACAGGAAATAGAAAATATCATATGTTATCAAACGCCTATGCAATCGAGAAATAGAGCATATCATATGTTCTATCGTTAAACTCAATATAATATATATTTATCATCAACCAATCAGGATTTTTAAAATTTTTGTATGAAATTTTATAAATGTAGTAAAATAATGTTAAATACAAAACTGTCACTCACTTCACGTCCAAATTATGTAGGCCTAATCATCATTTTGAAATTCTCTTTTAAACGTTAGGCCTATTGGCTTGAAATGCATTTTATTTTAAGTCGCATTATTGTTTGATATCATGCATGAACAACCAATAGGCCAACAGTTAGTATTGGTTATGATAAAAATAAAACATGTCAAGTAGACAGAGATATGCTGCATCAACTTATCTCTAATGAAATTTTGTTAAATAGGTTGGCGGCATGTCACAAGTGAAGTTTGTACTCACTCTGCATATGACCAAACACCTACTCCTTAATGAATCGCAGATGCTCAGACATATTTAACCTAAATTTTTTTCATTTGTTGTCTTGATGATTTATGTTCTCTTTTCCTCAGATTATTTTCAAATAGGCTATTAGACATCAACATAACGTTGTGCGTATATTTATACAAATATGAATGGATATATGAGTGTGGAAGACCTTTAAGTTGTCTAGTTACTAATTGAGTTCGACTTATGCTTAGAAAGGGCCAATTATATATAGCATATAGCCGCCCGGTGCAAGTAAGAGACTTGTGGCTGTACGAGGATTCTGAACCCTTTACTATATTTAAGTTATTAATTCTTTATATTAGTTACATATAAAAAAATGGTTTTTATAATGCTGTTAAGTAATTTGATTTGTCATTCAGTGTAATTGTATGATTTAGTCATCTATCTTATTAATTACATTTTGTCTATTTATACATTAGGCCTATATGATTTTTTTAAATAGGTATGTCCAAAATATAAATAGGTATGTCCAAAATAATTAATGCCGAAATGAGTAAATAATTTTTTTCAAAAGACAATTTTTACTTATAGTTTGATTTTTTTAAATAATATTTTGTATGTTACTTGGTAGGCTGGTATTAAAAATATATTCCAGTATATGTTTGTTATTTATCAAGTATAAAATTTGGTTATAATCCGTTATATGCCCACCAACTGTACTTTTCTACAACAATGTTAAATAAAGAGATAGGTACTTATTGTGGGTGTTAACCGTGATCAACTATTTTTGACATATTTCCGCTAGTTCAAATGATATTTTTACCACCTTATTTTTATTTTAACCCTTTAGGCGTTACGAGTAATTTGGTAAATTATGAGATTACGTTACTATACACAAAAAAAAAATAAAATTTATATTTTCTTAAAGTTAATTTTTTTCTTATTCTTAAAATAGTAAAAAGGCATAATAAACCATAAAAACTTTTTTTGGTAATTTACAAAATTTTTATTCAATTAAAAAGTAGTTGTCGCAAATTGAGTGGGCATAGGTGCGTTAGGGGGGATGTCTTCATTTTCACTTTGTCCATCATCAGTGTCCATGTTATCATCACTTACATTATGTATCAATTCGTCTTCATTGTCACTAATGTCCATGTTATAAGCACTAGACATAGATGTATTCATCATATCTCGGACAAACTCGTCAAAACCCGGGTCCTCAATATGAGCCATATTCACCTCAGATTACTTTACCTTATACTATAATGGAGTGGGACAAGGCATTGGCGCCGTACAGCGTCTGTGACGTGTGGGGGGAGGCTGCGCTAGATACCCCGCCCCATCTAGCGGCCATTTTGAATGCACAGTGTACTTATATTGCTCGATAGTAGGGTAGGCCGGTAAAGTGAATTATTCAATACTTCACGACACTAATCCAACACTTTGTTAAAGTTAAATAATCACCTTGGTCACTTAATGTGAAATTGCGCGGTACTGCGTCCATGACGTTTCATGGAACTAACACTAGTGTGCGGTATGGCGCCTATGACGTTATAAGGGTTAATGTGTTTTTTGCACTGTTTAATAGTTTGAAAAATATTTTGGTCCATAACAATTATTTCTCGAGATATAACTGAAAAGCCAGGCACCCGAAATTAATACAAATTACGAATTGTTGTTGACAGTAAAGACAATTAGGTGGAGTTAGTTTATATTTGGTTAGGTCAGTAAAAATTGTATTTTTGGGGCTAAAAATTATGAATAATTAACTAAAAAACCAATTATATATTTGTTTTCAGCATAAAAAAACATTTAAAATGAAAAATAAATTTGCTGAAAAATATAAAAGATTTTTTAAAAAGATGAGGTTTTTAATATCACATTAACCCTAGATCGTAAGTACTGTTTATTTTTAACTGAGCGAATATTTTTAGCGCTTTGCAAGCCTTTTTTTTGTAAAAATCATAAACAATACTAAATATGCTCCAAATATAAAATGTTATCAAATCGTTTTTATACTCGAGAACTGTACTTTCACATACTACCATCAAAACTTACAAAAAGAATTAGTAAATAATTACCGTCATGAAAAGATTGAAAAATTCTTTTTAGTTTTGTATGTAAATTATAACTCTCCTTAGGAGCACTAAAAATATTTTGTAAATAATTCAAAGATAGCCAAATTGTTTATTATTTAGTGCACTATATTAATATATTGTTACATTTTAGGTAAACCACTAGGTTTTTTTTTTAAAGAGTTTGTTTACATAAAACGCAAATATGAAAAAATGTGCTAAATTACAGTATGGTCATTGTAGGTAGTCAAATACTACATAAAAAAAATCAAAACAAGCACCATTGAATAGACAAGAACGGCTAAGAAAAATAGTCATATAGTACCAATAACCAAATTTTTATATTTTTAGTTTGATGAGGAAAATAAAATTTTACGATGAAAAATTATAATTTCTATGATAAATTACAAAACTATCTAAAAATAAGGAGTATATATAATTTTTTGCTACATGTACTTAATTAGTACAATCTATTAGCTACAAGAAAATGTAAAATATATGAAAATATACCAAAAAGTATACAACTTATAACACCATAGGTCAGCATGTGCAAATTGTGTAAACAGCACTTGAAGAATAATGCATAATGTAAACATTATTAAAAATATAAATTAATTTTTTTGGAATTTTTATAACATAAACTCTTGGTAGAACACATATTTCTGAATAGAAATACAGTCAAACTTGGATAATTCAAAGTTAAAGGGACTGCAATAAAAATTCGAACTATCCAAAATTTCGAATTAGACAAGTTTTGTTATTTAGAACCTCTATTTTCATTTTAAATTATTGTTAAAGCATATAAAGTTGTAGTTAATTATTATAGTTTGGTTAAAATACGTTTTTATTAGATGTAAAAGGTTACAGTAAATAAAATATACAAAGCAACATTATATACAACATTTATTAAAGTTTTTTTAGCAAAAATGTACAGTAAAGTATTGTACATACATATGTATTTACAGTTTTTGTAAAAAGTTGTGAATTTTCGTTTGTTTTTTTTTAATTAATTTTCTCTTCTAAACAAAATTCTTCGAGTTTATTTAGTGATTGGAAAATAGTGTCACTCACATTTTGTCGACCCTCAACAAAGCACCTTAGTTCCTTGATGTGTTCCATGGCTTCGAAGATTGAAGGCACTGGTTTCTCAGGAACTTCATCTTCTTCATCTGAAGATAGAGACGCAGCGCCTTGACCTTGATTGTTTATGACATCAGCCAAAACGTCTGCATTTGTCAACTCCCCACAAACCGCCACACCACTATCCATTTGAACAAAGTCCTCGTAGGAAACAACATAGTCACCAATAACTTCCTCCCAATTTTCGGCACTAGGGTCAAAATCTTCAGGTTCTTGAAGTCTTTCAAGTGTGATGTGACGAAAGCCGGCCTTCTTAAAACAGTTGGCAATAGTGTCTGGCTTCACTTGATCCCATGCACTCCTATACATTCGAGCTGCTTGCAGAACATCAATTTTTATTTTGTCATTTTTGTCCAAAAACTCCCCTGACAAAAGTTTCTGTACTAAGAGACGTCGGTAGAAGTGTGTCAGGTTTTTGATGACTCCTTGATCCATTGGTTGAACTTCCGATGTCATGTTAGGAGGGAAAAACATAACTTTGACATTTTCCATCTGTTGTATGGGCTGTGCAGTTGTCAATGAACAACAAAATTGTACGATTTTGTTTGCGGAATTTCTTGTCCAGTTGTAAAAGGCATTTTTCAAAAAGATCAGACGTCATCCAAGCTTTTTTGTTGGCCTCGTAACGTACAGGCTTAGATTTTACATTTTTGAAACACCTTGGATTGGCTGATTTGCCAATCATTAAAAGAGGCAACTTTTCAGAGCCGTCCATATTTGCTCCAACCAAAAGTGTGACACGTTCTTTGCTGAGCTTCCCTCCACTGCAACGTTCATTTTGTAATGTGAGAGTTTTGTCCGGTGTGCATTTATAAAAAAGGCCCGTCTTGTCTACATTGAAAATATCTTTTGCGTTTCTGTCTTGAATCCACTCAACTAAATTATTCTTCCAGTCACTAGCTGCTTGCTGGTCTACACCCCCACTTCCTCCAGAAAGTTTTAAAAGATATGTTGTTCCTCTTTTAAAATCCATCAAGCCAGCCAGTGCTAGCTTTAAATTTCTCCTTTCCTAAACTCACAGAGAATTCTTCCGCTTTGGCCGTGATAAGAGGTCTGCTAAGAGGAATTTTTCTGTCCCGTGCCTGTTTGAACCATTTTAAAACGCATTCATCAACGTTGGGATTTTCGGGTCCTTTAGCTCTTTTCCTACATTGATCACTGGTTGACACACTACTTAAGATTTTATCTTTATTTTTAAGATAGGTAGCCAAAGTATTGGCTGGAATGCCAAAATCTTTCGCGATCTCCGATTTCTTCTTCAGTTCTTTCTCCACCTCACGAATGGCTGCTGCCTTCTCAGCAAAAGTCAGAGTTTTGTATGTCGTCTTGCTCTTGGTCGGTTTGGACAAAGGCATTGTCAATAAACCAAAATCACAAAATGTCACATAGAAATAAACTACAGTACGTACTGTATACTGTGAATAATCACGGAATCGCACAATTTCAGAGAAGAATCGCACAGATCAAAACACTAACGCAACCTGCCTGACAATAGCTCAACTAAACTGACGACAGGCGGTCAGGTGATGGGCCGGCCACCATGAGTCATGCGCAGGTGGTTGGGGTTTGGACAATGACCTCCGCAGGTGCAAAAGTCATGTAGGCCAGTTAAGTAGGGCGGAGGTAAGATCGCGGGGCGGGGGGTGGGTGTGATGACCTTGTCAATCAGCTTTTTTCACGTAAAAACTTCGAATTATCCAAAATATAATTCGAATTAACCAGAATTTTTTAGCATTGATTGTATATAAAATGCTAGGGACCAGGGGAAAAATTCGAATTAAAAAAGATTTCGAATTATAGAAGTTCGAATTAGCCACGTTCCACTGTATAAACAATTTACTACTGTACTGTCATAAATAGGGTTTTAGCACAATATAATAACATACTAAGTCATATGAACAGAAATGGTTAGATTCACTATGGTGTTGTCGGGCTGTGCTTCTTTCCGAAAAGAGAAAACTTGTCACGTGACCATTGCCAACCTACTCGAAATGACAACGATCAATTCAACAACTCTCTGCCTTTCTAGTTAATTTTTTATTGTTTATATCTCAATAAATAAATTATTAGCTAAACTTTATGAACATCATAAATTATGTCGCTCCTCTCTTTTGGGAAATCATGAAAACAAGGGTATACAAACATTTTTTGTAAAATAGCCAATACAGCTAAAAAAATGCAAGTTGTTTTGTTGGATAGAGTATTTCATTCTCTGGACACTGATATTTAGAACACCTTATTTTGTCTCCTGGTTATTCTTCAGTCATACAACAAACATCAGCAATCTTACTCCCTCCAGACTTCCGCCGTGTGGGAATTGAGCGGTAATTTTGGGTTGCACGTTCTAGTTTTATTCCCTACGTTTATATAATTGCATAGCAAATTATTAAAAATCTGAAATGTACAGAACAGAACATTCTACGTAAATTGGTACCAACTTTGTAGTGATTGCTTGATTATAAACATGTTTTATTGGTAAAGTGAACAGCATAAATTATGTCGCTCCTCTTTCTTAGAAGGGACTAAGTGAACAACTCAAATTATGTCGCTCCTCACAGTCCAGGGTTAAAAGTTGGTTTACCGATTTTTCGGTAAAAACCCAGTTTGCGGGTTTTAAATTAATCTCATCAAGAAAATACAACTTATATTTTACCACTTTTTCGACAAGGAATTGTATTTACAGAGGTGGCAAGATGTATTTACTGTTTGGAAATGTCATTGTATATAGGAGTAATATATACTCAAAATCTTCATTTCACAAAGATATATATACATCTCTGTAGAACATATATATTCTAGAAATAACCTTTTTACATCTCCTCAACATGATGATAGTTTCTCTAAAATTTTTACCAAACTGCAACCCAAGAAATCTGCTTCGAATTGCATTTAAACATATCAGTCATTGTTTGTTTTATATTTTGACAAAGTATAGAATCAATCATAGGGGTTTTTAAAATTATTTATTTATTTTATAAAATACTGATAGTCAAGAGTATGAATTTTTAGTGTGATAAGTGTATATAGTCATTATTACAAACTAAGGTCAACTATTTCTTTTAGAATATGTCATAAATTAATAGCATTCAATGTTAATTGAGAATTGAAGTTGAAGCAAATGTGTTTTGTTGATAAAACCTCATTTAGTTATAGCATTGATTTTACTGTATAAAGAGATACTCTATCCATACGAGAGAGTTGTGGTGAGGCCCCAAAACGGTTTTGAGGCCCCACGTTGCGCTGCACATAGCCCTATTTCCTTTCTCTCGCACGCTTTTCTGTCTCTCTCACTTCCCTCCTCTCAACCCTCTCCCCCATTCTCCAGTCAGACCGTCCTTCCCCTCTACAGGTTTCACAAGCAACGCCGCTCCACCACGATAATTGTTTGTTTCCTTTATGTTGTGTTTATTTGTAAATAGGCACACATAAATAAGGCAACCATCTTATCGACAATGCTGGTGATAATTCCTGCTAATTATCACCAGCAGGCAATCAAAGCTCGTGAGAGGTTGTGTAATGTCTCGCATATTATGCTCTATTATAATAATACCATACACCTCCGTCCCCTTAAAAAAAGATGTTCAATTCTTGAAATTGGCCGAAAATTACTGTGAACATTTTGAAAGAGTAGTGGAGACCTCTCAACTAAAAGTGTGCGATGCCTTTGCACGCACAACAAACCACAAAGGACAAGAAATATCGGCGTAATAACAGTAGACAATTTGGGCAGCCAGGGTGGAAAACAGGAAGTACTTCCAGACGAGCGACTCGAGAGAAGGAGAAAGAAATGGGGGAATGAGAGGGGTATTAGTTTCCTTTACTGCTCACAGGTTGCGCACTGAACAGTCAACCCTTGAGGCGATTTCACCTTATTTAACTCTATTAACAACAGATAGCAGCACGGTCGCTCCCATATTCCATACCTCAATATTTAGCATTGGATGGATACATCTTCTATGTATAGTAAAATCAATGATTATAGCTAAATTTAAATGTTCATTTACTTAATGGAGTAGTTTTTTTTTTTTTTTTTTTTTTTCTCAAAGAGAAATATTTTAAGTCATCTGCATTAGTGTAAAGTTTGGTTAAACCCATTCAATATAGCATAGCAAATGAATACAAAGGGCCTAAGATTTAGCCTTGAGCTATGGATGAATTGGGTAATGTTATGATAAATAATATCTTTTGTAATGTGGTATGTGATGGACCTGTAGTTGATGGAAAATAGTAAATTCACAATATTTTAGTATTATCGTGATTAATTATGTACAATTAAATTAAGCTGATGGTTAATTAAACAAATGATTAATTACACAAATGATTAATTAAAAGCTTAGTACAATCTACCAACTTAAGTGACAGCTATCTTGTTAAGTTGAATTAGCACCAAAGACATCAGTCAATAACATAAGTTACGGTTATTAGGGACATATAATCTTTTTTAAAAAGCTTGTATTTTTTAATTATAATTTATAAAACCAGTGCAATGTTTAGCTATATACTGCTTTAAGTTAATTTAATAAGTGTGTATTTTTGCAGACTCTTGCCATGTGGAATAATTCCTCCTCCAGATGCATTAAGCAAAAAGGCCACAGAAGATGAAAAGTTTTATAGTGTTAGTCGAAGATTTACTTATTTTCAAGAAAAAACAAATAGTACTGTTAATGGTAGCATTTTGTCTCATGTGCATCCAAAGTCAAAACCTTCTGCAAGACTGAAACCTGCTCGTATGACTGTAAGATTGCGACCGAGACAAGTGCTATGCTCCAAATGTCGGAGTATTTGTAATGAAAATTCAGAAAATGTAGATCATTCAGTTGTAAAGAAAACACCACCTTTTACCGAAAATAAAAATCAAAATAATCAGGAAAAACCTACCAGAAGTTTGAGAAATCTGCGGCCTACACTTATTCCAAAATTAAATCGTTTAGAACCAAATGAAATATCTAGTGCTATTAATGGGAAAGTTGTTACTAGATCAAATGTAAAATGTAATATTGTTGAAAAGTCGAATAATGCCAGATCAGATGTAGTAACTAAAGATAACAATTTTCCTGTGATAGATTCAACTTTCCCAATATTAGAAGCAAGAGTGAATCCGGTTGATGGTATAGATAAAGAAGAAGATTATATTAGAGAAGAAGAAGATGAAGATGGTGAAGGGAAAATGGTTCTTCGTAAAAAGAGAAGTGTTGGTTCCATGGAAGATCTGTGGGATGAGAATGTTTTTGTTGAAGCTACTAAAAAAGCACGGACAACACCAGTGATCAAAATATCATTTGGAAGCCAGGGGGAAGGGACAGTGTTAAAAATTCCCTCTAAAGTGCAAAATTGTAGTGAAAGTGAGCCTGAAGAAAAACATAAAACAGCCAGTGCAAAGGCTGCAAAAAAAGCTCTGAAAAAAGCTAAGAAAGAAGCTAGAAGGAAATTAGGTTATGTTGCTTCTCCTGGTGCATCCCCTGCCTACGAAGCTCTTCACTATCGCAGACATCGGCACAAAGTAAAACATAAAAAGAAGCACAAAGAAGATCGCTCAAAAGACACTCCAATTTTCTCAGATATGAAGGAGAGGTGTTTAAAACAGAAACTTTCCATTAGTCTGAGACGTCTGAATGCTAATGCTTACGCCCACAGGAGCGATTCGGGTCTGAAATTTACTAATATTTCTTACTAGCATGTTAGTGATAAGTAGTTGACTTTGTGCATGGTTGGTGTTTGTGGGCTGTATATAATTTGTTGGCTGAATGCCAAACCGATTTCAAACTAAGAAGTTTTACTGTATAGTGACAATGAATAATTGATTGGAGACAGGGGCGTAGTTTAAACTTTAAAGTTACCTTATAGTTTATTCAAAATTTAGCTGTTAGTGTCAAATTAAGTCAGTTATGACGCATTCTTAGACTTCCAGACTAACAGCTTTATATATGAGGCAAAAAATGGAATTAATTTTACTCTACTGAATTAGCACTATATATTTTAAAGTTGTATTTAAAATCTTTCCTTCTGTAATACGAGGCGTGTTTTTAAAGTATTAGTATTAAATCTGCCGCTGTAGCACTGTGGACGGTGTTCAGCAAATGCACGCTGGGTACTACTATCTGTTGGCAAGCCATAGCCGCTGTTACGGATCTATTCGACTGTATTTAAGGTCACTAATGACTGTTTAAAATTCATTCACCGATTAAAAATGCTACCAACTGTAAAGTACATGTGGTAAGTTTTCGTAACGCTAAGGGCATGAAAGCAGCTGACATTCATTGTCTGTTACCTTGACAATTTGGTTTTAAAAATCGTTAACCAGATTTTAATGATCTGGGAATGTGACAAATCTGGTTAAACATTTGTGTTTGTGATTCTCACCAAGCATTTGTTTTTGTGATTCTCACCAAGCATTTGTTTTGTGATTTTCCGTCAGCATTTTGGGGACCTAGCCTAAGCATAACTATTGGTATTTCAAACATTCTGTCACAATTTCATAAATCGCACTTCTTGACACTTGAAGACACACTACATAACAATGCATTTGTAAAGCGTCTGTTTTCTCTGACTTTTTTATCAACGTTTTGCACCAAGTTATCATTAAGGAGTGAAGGTTTCCTACTAGACTTGTTCCTCATCATGCACATTCGTTCGGCTACATTAAAAGCCCTTACCTATTTCCATACAATCCCATCACTCTTTCTCATGCCTGTAGCATTACGGAAACTTATTACAACATGTACTTTTCAGTAGGCGGCATTTTTAATCGGAGGATGAATTTTAAACATTCATAAGCGACCGTAAATACAGTCAAATGAATCCGTAACAGCGGCTGTGGCTTACCAACAGATAGTAGTACCCAGGACGCATGCACTGACGCTGACGGGAACGCTATAGCTGCGGGATTAAAAAATGGTACTTACTTTAAAATCACACCTCGTATATATTACATCAGCTCCTTTTCTAGTTTTTAACCATAGATCTATATTGTAGTTAGTGTATTGTGGATAGATTGTAGATTTAATGTCCAAATTATATGTATGATTGCAGGATAATTTGGAACACAATAATTGATTCTATATTTGTTTTATTATAAATTAACCATAGGGCCCTGTTGTACAATGGCATTTACAAATTAACCCTTTAAGGATGGAACGGAAAACCTGGGTTTTCATGATGGCCTGTAAAACTGCACATGGCCAAAACAAGAGTTTAATTAAAAATTAATAACTTAGGCCGGCTTCGCTACAAATACCTCTATTATTTTAGTTTTTAAAATATACTTATTAGATTCCTTTTCACTTTTCATTAATGTAAAAGATTGTTTTGGCAGAATAATGTAATTAATTACTTTTACAAAGTATTACCTTCTACAAAAACAAAATAAGTGCTACAAACAAAAATGTCATAAGAATACAAAAAAATTATCCTTGGAAAGGAATAGACTTTTGAAGGACATGTAACTTCCTGCTAGACCAATATATTTATATAAATGGGTGCCAAATAAATAAAATTGTCAATTTATTAAAAAAAAAAAAAAAACTCCTTTAGTTAGATTTCACTAGGTGCCCACAAATGTTATACAGTAAAACCTCGCTAACTCGACACCCGCTAACTCGACAGTCCGGGTAACTCGACAGATGGGTGCAAATTTATAATTAGCTTTCATTATTTGTATGTTGACTCAAGAACGGTGGAAATGGCTGAGGGGGAAGGCGAGTCGATCTAGCGCCTTTTAGGCTGCCTCGGGTCAAAGACCCGGTCTCGTCTACCCTCGGCTAGTGGTGGGGGGAAGGTAGCTCACTATTGTTTTCCTACCTGCTGTCGCCGCTTTCACATTCCTAACTGTTTACCGCATATTCTTTTTGTCTGCTCAGGTTAGCATTGGCGGTGAACGTGATCGGTCGCTTTGTTTGTGCTAGTCGTTTTGTCGTTCTAGACAGTAAGTGTCTTTCGTCTAGTTGTGATTGAAGTGTTGAAGTTGTGAGTTTTAACAAGAAAATCGGAGACATGTCATCGCAAGAGAGGAAGCAAGTGTCGGTGTCAATGGAACTGAAATTCGATGCGTTGAAGAGACTGGAAAAGGGTGAAAATGCGAATAAAATTGCGTTGGACTTAAATGTCGGGCGTTCTACAGTGCTCGGTTGGAAAAACAAAAAATAGGAGATTGAATCGTGGTGCTTAAAGAGAATTTGTACAGACTCAACTAAGGACAGAAAAACAATGAAATGTGCCGTACATGAAAAAGTCAGCGAGGCTTTGCATTAGTGATTTCGTGTGCAAAGGGATAAAGGAACGCTGATATCAGGGCCTATTCTTCAAGAAAAAGCACTGAAGTTTTACAAATAATTAAAAGAAGACGGAGATCCTGCGTTCACAACAAGTAATGGATGGTTAGACAGGTGGAAACAGCGGTATGGTGTTAAGAAAATCAGCATCTGCGGTGAAAAATTATCTGCTGACCCTGAAATTGTTGGTGAGTTTAAGAAAAGATTTCAAGAACTCATAGAAAAAGAAGGACTTACTGGTGTTCAGATTTATAATTGTGATGAAAGTGGCCTAAATTATCGCATGCTCCCAGCTAAAAGTTTAGCTTTAAAAAGTGAGAAGTCCGCTCCAGATAACAAGAAAAGTAAAGAACGAGTCACTATTCTCGCGTATAGCAATGCAACTGGAGAACACAAGTTTAAGCTTGCTATGATTGGAAAATCAAAGAAGCCTACATGTTTCAAACATGTAAAGTCTACAAGCGATGGATTTGATTTGCCTGTATGGTATAGGAGTCAAAATAACGCATGGATGAGTGAATCAATTTTTAAGAGTGGTTTTTCGAACAATTCGTACCCCAGGTTGAGCGGTTTTTGGAGAAAAAAACTCTTCCAAGAAAAGCATTTCTTCTACTGGACAATGCCACTACTCATTCAGACACTAATTATTTACAGGACAAAGATATTAAGGCAATATTTCTTCCACCTAACGTCACATCTCTCGTACAGCCAATGGATCAAGGCGTTCTGGCAGCTTTGAAGAAAATATATCGACGTAAGCTACTTTCATCTTTAATATTAGGCATGGAAGAAGGTTATGACTTGTAGTCTAAGCTAAAAAAGATTGATTTACTGGACGTTATTGGCTGGTTGAATCAATGTTGGAATGAACTAGAACCAATAACTCTTGTTCACTAGTGGAGGAAACTTTTGGATCATTCGGGAAATGAATTTTTGGAAAAGAGAGAGGATCATGAAGCCTCTAATTTGATCGAACTTATGAAGAAGATTCCTGGATGTGAAGATACCGTGGAAGATGATGTCAGAGAGTGGATGGATCTAGATGGGGCCAGCGAACCACTAGGAGAAGATGAAATCATTGCTGCCGTGAAAAACCAAGGAGCAGAGAGGGAAGAAGGCGACTCAGAAGATGACCGGAGAGGAGTTATCAAGAAGAGAAGATGATTCATAGTGACGGTGTGAAGTACCTCGAAGGAGCCTTGTGTTATTTGGAGCAAAAAGGATCGTCTGCGATGGACATTTTATTCCACCGGCGACTACGTGACGAAGCAGCCAGGTGCCGAATTCAGAAAGAAAAACAATCCTCAATAAAACAATTTTTCCAACGAATTTAGTTAGTGTATTGTAATTGTTAGACATTCAAGTTTTCTTTGTGGATTGTTCAAACAGCAGCTGCATATATGTAAGTAATAAATTTATGTATATACTGTAGTCAAATTCATTGTGTGTTCATTTAGTAAAACCCATTACAATTACTGTACATTAATGTTCTGGATAACTCGACAACCCCCAAACTCGACAACGTCTGGGTCCACAAAGTGTCGAGTTAGCGAGGTTTTACTGTACTATTTACCATTACAATAACTTGACTATTTACTTATACATGAGGATATTGTTTAAGTTAAGAAATACGAGTGTTTCTTAATCGACAACATAACAATGTGTCCAGTATAAACATCGGACCTACTCCACATTCTGTAGGATTGTTACTAATCATCTTCCAGTCTTGCCAAACTTGATCTCTTTGGACTGTAGGGAAGCTAACAGAACAGAGTCAAGATTTGTTTGAAATAATCTTTTCAACTAACTTCTTTAATCCAGTTATTATCTTGTTCCATTATTTTCAACTTATGTGACTCAAAAATTAAAACATTCTCACTACTTGAATATTTCATGTCACGATTGTTTGATAAATTAAATTTATGCTGTCATGCTAGCTCATATAAATTAGTAGTCGTGATCCGGATGTAATAGCTTGGCACTATTAGAACCCTTGTTTCTTATTGTAAGAAACAATATACCAACGTACCTTAGTAAAATTAGATATTTCTTGTTAAACACCTTTGGAATGAACCTATGTTTTGTTGTTTTTTAATGTAGGGATTTTTACCCAAATTAATCTTAAATATGTTTACGTTTGAATTGTTTGGGATCAAAATAGGTTTTCAAATATTTTTAATTTCAAAATGATACAGTACTAGGAGGTGTGTAAACATTTAAGCAGTTATGTTAGTCAGTGAGTGAGCGATCCCAATGAAGCATTATAATAGTGATGTCATACTGAGCAAACAAACATACCACTTACACATACAAACTTGGTAAAAAGAGCTTATTTTGAATATAATTTGTTTCAGTTCCAGGAGAGTTAAAAATAAAATAAATGTACTTATTTCTATTACTAACTTAGTCTACAAAGGTTGTTAAGGGTCAACGGTCCAAACCCCTTAAGCAATTTTTTATTGACCTCTCGGGATTTGAACCTTCTGTATGTGAAGCAGAAGTGCTAACTTTTGGGACAAGCTAGAGGCCGTCTTAATAACATAAACTTTTAGCATGTTTCATCATCAGCAGTATACTGCTTCTGTGGTCTTGTTTGTAATCAGGAGAGCAACAGTAAATTTCCTAACCAACAGTACTTGGTTGTGTTTTTTTTACTATGTTTATAACCCAGTTTTGCATCTCAAATGTCTCTTTTGAAAAATAATTCATAAATATTGATGCTTTAAACATATTCATTACTATATTACAGACCGTGCAGCGAAGGTCCGGCCTTGAGCTCGCCGAGCTGTGATAGGCAGGAGATGGGTGGAGGGCCCAATATGCATGCAGTCCTGGAAATATTTGCTATTGCCAAACTTTTCTATGTAACGAGTCTTTCCAATTTTTGCTTATAAAATAAGATAAGTTAATTTTTAACTACGGATATACCTTCAGTACGTTTCCAGACTGCATGCGATATATTTGATTATGGTTTAGAATTTTACATACGTGTGCGGAAAACAATTATTTGGTGGTTTATATGGTTGTTTTTATTTAACTACTGTAGTGTAATAAAAATATGGAACCCATTTAAATTAGTCTGTAGCTGTTAAATCATTATTAGAAACTATATAAATAATTACAGCTGAAGTTATTATAAGTTTATAAGCATTCCCTAATAATTCAGTGAGTAGTTGTCTCTTTCATTTCTCTATAAAAAATTTCTTTAAACAAAAATGTCAAACAGAAATGAATTCTTTTAAACCAGTTTAAACGAGAATTTAAATAAAAGTTATATGTATTTTAACGGAAGTGGAAATTACAGAAATATTTTTCTAGGTCACAATAAGAAGCATGGAATTTTCCTAAGATACCGTGATGAGAAGTATATAATTCATAGTTAATTTATTTTATTTAAAGTTATTAACAGATTTATAATTTTGTACGATATATATTATTTTTGTTATTGACATATACTTAAATTTTAACTTTCTAACACTTAACATGTATGACATATTATTATTTTAAATACTGGTCTAATTACAAGAATTGTCAAAATATAAATACTCCGTAAACATGTAAAGAATCACCCTTTACGATCTGTCAGTGAACGCCTCGCCCAGAGTAGATGTTTTTATATAACTAGCAGGCCAGCCAGGAGGCCAGACCTTCAGCGCGCCTACTGTACATATTATATTCTTATTTATATGTAATATGGAATACCACATGTCTATTCTAATTACTGTGGCATCACCACATAATTAGAATAAAAAAAATATTAAGCAAAAGTGTGTATGCCTTAAAACGACTTTGCAGGGAAAACGATGAGGATAGTCTCCGGCAGGCATATTTTGGGCTTTTTCAACCTCACTTGTCATATGGCCTTATTGTATGGGGAGGCTCCTCTCATGCTCAGGAAGTATTTTTATTTCAAAAAAAAGCCATACGAATTATGGCTAAGATTAATAAGTTTGAACATTGCATAGGGTTTTTTTTTTAAATTTAAAATACTAACCCTCTACTCTTTATATATATTGCAATGTTTGCTCTACCTAAGAGCAAATTTAGACAAAATTGAGCTGAGAGTATCGATCCATAGCCATGAGACAAGATATTGCAATGATGTAAACCTGCCTCAGGTTAGACTAATTAAAAGTGATAAGAGTCCACTAATAATGGCTAGTAAATTGTATTATAAAATTCCGTCAGAAATTAGACAACTTGACAAGAAAGATTTTAAAAATACTCTGCAGGCATTCTTAATCAAGCATCCATTTTATTCTGTAACTGAGTTTGTGACGCAGAAATGGACTTTAGAGAGTAGACCAGTGCTGTCTGTATCTTATGACTAAGCTAATGTATTTTATGAAATATCTAATGGCAATAAATATCTATATATCTATCTATCTTGCAGTTAAAAGGTGACTTGGATCATTTAGCAATACTTTCTGGTCTGGAGACTAATCTTTGCACTCGGATTTGGTGTACCATCGCCATGTTGCTGTACTAGTTGTATACATTTTTTTTGCACAATATGTCATCCTCCAGAACTCGGACTGGACAGACGCTGTACCACCTGACTGCTTGTATTTTAAATAATGACACATGTCATGCGGACAGACGCTGTACCACCTGACTGCTTGTATTTTAAATAATGACACATGTAATGCCTTACAACTCGGATTTAAAAACACCTGATTGCATTGTTGTGCTTCAGGTCATTAACCTTTGAGCTGGCATTTAAATAGTTAAATGTCGGAATCTGATTAAATTAATCAATTTTAGTTAAAACATATTGTTCCGTGTATACATTTTGAAATGAATACTAATATTATAATTGGATATATATGAAATTATTTGTTTTTTGGAACAATAATTTAATCAAAAAAAAATCAATACTTATGTAGAAATAATTCTAAATATTTGACATAACTTATATAAAATGGCAAGTGATAGACCAATATTAAAATAATTAAAAAAATAAAATTTAGAAAAAGGTAAATTAGCCTACATAATATACTCATTTTATGGAGCATTATAAAACATGAACATTTTAATAAAATGACTATGCTTTATAAAACTGGCAAGTAATATGTAACATAGTATCCTTATAAAGTCACTTTGCAAAACGATTTCAAGACAAATTTACAAGGACTGTTTACTGACACCTCTTCGTCAGTGTTATCTATTTCTTGGGCTAATATTTATTCTTAATGTAATCTGACTGTAATCCAGCCATATTTTAATACTGAAACACATAGGTAATTTAAATAACTTAAAAAAAAAAAAATAAAAAGGTACTTTCGACTACAGACCATTTTCATTTTCATTCAGTCTGAAGCAACTTTGGACTTCTGGTACTCTAAATGGTTCCTCTCGGTGTTAGTGTTGTTCGTCCCCTATCGAGAACAGCACTTTGCGAGCTGAAATATTGTTCTTTGTATTTTTTCATAGACCAAACAAATCAACCACTTCACTGGTGTACACCTGCTGTACCATGCGAGTGGAAATGGCTATTACAAGTGGTTCAACCGTTGTACCAAACGAGTTGTAGACGTTTATGCAAATTAATTACAACTTCTAGAGCAAGATGTCAATGGTACACCTGTTGTACCTGACAAGGGCAAAAGAAAGTTGTGGTGATTTTTATAGGAGCGCAAAGGGTTAAGAAATGCTCAAGAACTGCCTTGTTTCATTCACTGCTATTCAAATTCCAGAAAAACTGCAAATAGGCCTACAACAATTGCAACCTGTACCTAACGAGAACCAAGGAAATTTGTTGCAATTTTATACGAGCGCAAAGGGTTAAGAAAGATTGCTTTAATCCGGAGCCTCTTTTACAAAGTTATTAGGCCTACCTATTTTCAAGGTTCAAACTTGAATTTAATGTATTTAAAAAGGGAACAAGGATTAAATAATATATTCATTATTTATCACTGAGACGCTGATCGAGGAGGTATGAGAAATTTTTTACTGTAAATGGCCAAGAGTTACAGCAATGATCAAAACTCTTTTTAGTTTTTTTCTTCCACAAAATATATATTAGTAGTTTTAAGATGTACAGACTGCGAGTCTTTGGACACTATTCAATTGTATACTTAGTGTATATATCTGATGAATAAAGATTTTGTTGATTTGATTTGATTTGATTATTATAAAATATGTAGGCTCTATTGTGGTTATTGATAGTTTTGTTTGTACTGAAAGGATACACTAATAATTTTATTTAGAGTAATGGAGAATCCTTAACTCTTTCCCCATCAAAATTTTACGGGTGGATTCTTTATGTTCAGTTAATCCTGTATTATATATTTATGAATAGTTCAAAAATATTGCATTATACTATTATTTAGGTTTGTATACATCTCTACAAATTGAATATTGTTTTTCACCTTTCAAACATCAAAGTTAGTCTCTTCTTAAAAAGTATATAAAGGTGTCCTCATCCCATATTAAGTTATTTTATCTTCCATTTCACAAAAATTGTTGTTAAAATTAAAATTGATATTTCAGGATTAACATAAACAAGAGCACATACAACAAAACTACAGCCTGGCGTTAAATCAGTTCCAGAGCATCTAAATTAACTATATTAGCCGTAGTAGTTAAAATTCCAAACTCAGAATGAACAAAATGCAGACTTACCCCATTTACTAGCTAGTTGTGGTGATATGGTCTTCCGGCTGACATGTGATAGTAATGGCTAGGAATGTAGTTAAAATTCCAAACTCAGAATAACCAAAATGCAGAATTACCTCATTTACTAGCAATTTATTGTGATATGGGCTTCCGGCTGACATGTGATAGTAATGGATAGGAATGTAGTTAAAATTCCAAACTCAGAATAACCAAAATGCAGAATTACCTCATTTACTAGCGATTTATTGTGATATGGTCTTCCGGCTGACATGTGATAGTAATGGATAGGAATGTAGTTAAAATTCCAAACTCAGAATAACCAAATGCAGAATTACCTCATTTGCTAGCGATTTATTGTGATATGGGCTTCCGGCTGACATGTGATAGTAATGGATATGAATGTAGTTAAAATTCCAAACTCAGAATAACCAAAATGCAGAATTACCTAATTTACTAGCGATTTATTGTGATATGGGATTCCGGCTGACATGTGATAGTAATGGCTAGGAATGTAGTTAAAATTCCAAACTCAGAATAACCAAAATGCAGAATTACCTAATTTACTAGCGATTTATCGTGATATGGTCTTCCGGCTGACATGTGATAGTAATGGATAGGAATGTAGTTAAAATTCCAAACTCAGAATAACCAAAATGCAGAATTCCCTCATTTACTAGCGATTTATTGTGATATGGGCTTCCGGCTGACATGTGATAGTAATGGCTAGGAATGTAGTTAAAATTCCAAACTCAGAATAACCAAAATGCAGAATTACCTAATTTACTAGCGATTTATTGTGATATGGTCTTCCGGCTGACATGTGATAGTAATGACTAGGAATGTAGTTAAAATTCCAAACTCAGAATAACCAAAATGCAGAATTACCTCATTTACTAGCGATTTATTGTGATATGGGCTTCCGGCTGACATGTGATAGTAATGGATAGGAATGTAGTTAAAATTCCAAACTCAGAATAACCAAAATGCAGAATTCCCTCATTTACTAGCGATTTATTGTGATATGGGATTCCGGCTGACATGTGATAGTAATGGATAGGAATGTAGTTAAAATTCCAAACTCAGAATAACCAAAATGCAGAATTACCTAATTTACTAGCGATTTATTGTGATATGGTCTTCCGGCTGACATGTGATAGTAATGGCTAGGAATGTAGTTAAAATTCCAAACTCAGAATAACCAAAATGCAGAATTACCTAATTTACTAGCGATTTATTGTGATATGGTCTTCCGGCTGACATGTGATAGTAATGGCTAGGAATGTAGTTAAAATTCCAAACTCAGAATAACCAAAATGCAGAATTACCTCATTTACTAGCGATTTATTGTGATATGGGCTTCCAGCTGACATGTGATAGTAATGGATAGGAATGTAGTTAAAATTCCAAACTCAGAATAACCAAAATGCAGAATTCCCTCATTTACTAGCGATTTATTGTGATATGGGCTTCCGGCTGACATGTGATAGTAATGGATAGGAATGTAGTTAAAATTCCAAACTCAGAATAACCAAAATGCAGAATTACGCATTTACTAGCGATTTATTGTGATATGGGCTTCCGGCTGACGTGATAGGAATGACATGGGCTTTCATTTTGATACTGGAGTTGAAAGACTGTGCAATAATATTTCTTATTATAATTATTGATTTATAAATAGTTACATATCTGCTGATTTGTAAAAGAAAATATTTGCTATTTTATTTACTTTACAGTAATTTTTTAATCACTTTTTTTAGTTTTTTGTCAAGTTACCTGTTACTATTTTAGTTTTATTTCCTATAACATTGCTAAATAACTTGTGAATGTAATTCATCTTTAGAGGGTTTAAATATTTATGTTTATAATATTTACTTAAAAAAATAATCATGTGCTTATAAATAGACCTCTCTTATCATTTAAGTATAAAATATTACAATTTTATTTTACAACATTTTTGTAAAAGCTGAGAGGTTATAGTTTTTGAAAAAGAAAAAAAATCCATTCAGATAACTGTTGGGCTATTAGTTGATTTTAATTTGTATCACATGTTAGATAGACGGTGTATTTAATTTTCAATAATTCGTAATAAACTAAAATGTTATTGGCAAAATACTTGCAATGTTTTCTGTTAATTCACTCATCACAACTTAGCTCTAATTAGTTACTGCAGTTGTAGCCAATCCATACTTTATCAATATGGTATATTTTCTAAATAGAATATGCCTTTCTTCCAGAATACTTAACGTTCAATAATTAAACGTTTCTCAGAAGAATAAAATTGTTAAAACTTAAGTATGAACTAGGAATCTGGAAGCATCAACCAAATTTACTTGAATCTATAGCAGCTTTTCATCTTGTGCACTCAATTCCCATCTTTGAGGATGAATTTAACTCCCTCCTCTTTGAACTCCCGTTACGTTACCGGGTGGTATTAGTTTCAGAAGCCCTTCTGCTGAGAACATTTTAAATTTGCTTAGTGTAAAAGTAAATATGTTTATTTATTTCAAGTAAAAGAAATCAGTAAGTGAATAACTATTCTCGTCACTAAACACCTATTCTGAACTTTGAAATCACTGATTCACATAATTAATGTTACCATCATGCCAACAAATTTGGATCTGCCATTTTAGCACTACAAAAACACTTTGGGCGTAAAATTTTGCCACCAGTATTACAGATATGTGCAAACTAAACCGATATTATTTACCCAGCTAGCTGATGTTGATATGCAAATAAGTTTAATAATTACATAAGATTTTTAATTATCTAAGGCCCTAATAGGAATGTATATATAGTTGATAGCTGCTGAAACAAGGTTTCTTTAGTTGTTATAGAGAGCAGCAGAAAAAAATGATGTGCTTGCAAACTAGAAAAATAATACTGACGATAAATAAAAACTAAACAAGTTCCCATAGCCGCTAGTTGGTTTGGACAGTCAACTATTTGTGTCAGGCTATTATTCGAGGCGTTTCAAGATGGCTTGACGAGGGAGGGTTAATATGAACTTGTATATCAAATTTAATGTGAAATAATTAACATTAACATGAATTCAGTACACATTCAAATTTGTTTTCAACGTGCAAGTTTGTTACACAATTGAAAGACTCATGATATTAGTATCAGTTGAAGAAACAAGTAGAGTAAACCGCACCAAAATAGTCCAATGATAGCTGTGGCATGTGAAGCCCCTCACTTCTCACCAAGCAATGTTGTCAAAAATAAATTTGATGTAAATATTGATGATCTGTTGCAGTAAACAAATACCATAACTTGTAATTATAAACAAATGTACATGCTAATTGACAAGCCTGATACTTAATTATCTCCCCCACACAACATCCGCACAATGATTACCACCCAACATGGACACCCCAGACTTCTCTAGTAGTGTCCACGCCGATAGCAACCACTGAGTGGACGCCATGTCAGTATTAAGAAGACCGAGCATTCAACCTATCGCCTACAATCTCCCAAACACTTTGTCCCCAAGTTACAGCAAGTTTGTAATTACTTGTAATTATAATTTATTACAAATAAAATAAATTATTTGTAATTGTAATTACTAATAAATTACGAATACAAACTGCTGTTTCACTTTATAAACAATATTTAATAGCAATAAATATTTTAATTAATATATAATGCTGTACAAAATTACAGGATTAACGCATACCAAGTTAATTTTACCACTACCTTTTAGAGGTCTTTAAATAGTATCAAATATTTGTTTTGTAAACAAAATGCTAATTAAATTGACAGTATTGAACTTATATATACTTGTCATAGATAAAACATATGTTTGGGTGGTTCTCAGCAATGATATAGCAAACTACACCTAAAATGTCATTGGACTATTTTGGTGCAGTTTACACTAATGTTTATTTAGCAATATAATGCTGGAGTGTTATACAAATACCAACTGTCACCTTATTAAATAAAATAATTAGTTGTTATCATAAGAGTATGGATTGTGCTCAGATTAAAAAGAGAATCATAATATTTATAAAAATTAAAAATAAATTATGACTATGTTAAGTTTTAATAAATTTACAACAAATTTATATGTAAGTACATAAATTTCATATTTATTTATCAAATAAACTAGCAAAAATATTGTAGGCTATTTTATGATGAGGAAACAGATTAAATGCAACATCTGACTATCTTATCTTGCTATCAGTTATGATTCTTCAATTACTTGATCCCATGTTATCACTCATGATTAATGCTTATTTAATGGAATGTAGTTTTGTAATGAAGATAAATGTTTAAAGTATACTCTGCTCTCAAACCTAGTAATTATTTTAAAGAAATAAAAAGATGGAAATCATTATATAAGATATAAAGAGGTTAGATATAAACATTGTCAGATTGTTAAGTACCTAGTATAACTGTGTATTTAGTGTTTATGTTAAATTTACAAAAATATAACTCAAATACTACATGGTTTAGTTACTAAACAATCATATCAGTATTTCTGAAAAAAAGTTTGTATCATTCATGTATTGTTGTACTCTTCTTACAGAATATAAATATAGAGCTGTAAAAAACAATAAATCAACACTCATATTATAGTATAATTTACTCAACATACCGCTTTGGTTGCACTGACGTATTCCTGCTGACCGCTTATGTTTCACACTGTCTGATGACGTTTCTGCTATTTCCGTCTGTCACTGATTGGCTGCATGAAGAAGACACAATCCAATAGCAAAACTGATAACAGCAATTATTTTAGATATGTCTAGTATTACTATGGTGGCTATTGAATGAAAAATGCCCTATTAGAAATATGAAGCCTCTCTCACAGGGACGTTGGCACTATTCACGCCCGTTAGGCGCATCGCTCACAGCGACTCGGTACTAAAAAGGTTAAATTGAACAAATCTAATTCAATCATTTTGACAAACTGAAGTTTACTAGTTAAAGCTACAGTTATATCGTTCAACACAGAATTAGAGTAGGTAAAATGGGTAAAATTCTGTGTGTTTATTATATGTGCTGGGTTGTAAAAATGTCTCCCCCCCCAATTTAATGTCAAAGTATGCTTTATTTCTACATATTGAGTTTGTAATGGTAGGCCATACTAATAAAATTAAATCTTAAAAGTTAAGTTGAGTTTTAATTAGTTACAATTTAAAAGGTTTTGTACTGTAACTCCCATAGCTTGGAGATCACAACTTTGTGACAATCCAGCTATCAGATTCATTGCTCGTTAAGAACTACCCAGAGAGTACATAGAGATTTAAAGATTTATTGTGGACACAAACAATTTCACCCCACAATGGGCCTGTATTTGCTCCAATTTTGTTCAATGTGTATACCTCTGACATTTTAATAGCTAAGTCTATAAAATGTGTAAATGCAGATGATATTGCTTAGCATATCAACACAATGACCATAGCTACTGATGAAACACAAGTGATCTTTCAGCTCTCGAAGAATATTTTAGAACCTGAAAGCTATCCAAACCCATCTAAAACCGAAGTGGCTTGTTTCCACCCATGGTATATAGAACACACGGTAAGGGCTACACACAGGTTCCCCTGCCCGCCACTTGTAGCCGCTACATCAAGGCAAGCCGAGCCGAGCACCGTAATCTATAGAACACAATGTGCGGCTATTTTGTGTTCAACTGTATTTTGTATATGAAATGTGTATTTTATTTGTGTATATAGGAGTACTTAGTTGGCAATCAACGTAATTTAATTGCATTAAATTTGTTTTATATAGTAATATTACCATTTATTGTAAAGTAGTAATTAATTACTGTACAGTCTATTCAAATTAAACATACAAAGAGTATTTTTTACCTATGGTAAGTGTAAATCATTACATACGTTACACATTATAACTATAACAATGAAGCCCAACAATATATAAAACATTTTTCTTATTATATGGTAGACAAACTATTATGTAAAGTAAATGAACAATCTATTTCTAGGTGGTGTCAAAAATATTCATTGCACAGCTTTATTAAATATATGATACGTACATAGTCTCAGGAAAAAATTGTCAGGAAACAACATAGTCTCAACAAAACATATATCAGGAATAAAAATTACAATTTAATACGCAGCTTGAAACTTGTCATTGCTCTATAGTAAAACAATCGTACATAAAGACTTGTGCATTGTACATATTTCTTGTTTAATTAAAATTAAAACAATTAAAAATATGATTTCTATATGACTTTCGTAAATTGAATAAAGAACGTTAAACAATGAAATACTTAAGCCAATTTCTAACGATACATTCACTGTTACATATTATTTAAAATTAACATTTACTGTGGTCTGCAAATTTATGAGACAAATCACACCTATACACAATTTATGTATATTAAGTAATTAATTACCATTTAATTTTATGTGTTTCATACCTGGCATAAACAACTGCATTTTCTAAATTTTTACTTTTCTTTCTTCCAGCATCAGTGGCTTTGTTTACATGAATTCTTTTTGTAGAAATCTTTTTGTATAAGGATTTAATTCTCATAAATGTACAGGTACGAACATAGCATTCATCTACTGAGGGATGGTAACGATATATCGGAAATATCGATAAATATGTTTCAATATATTAGTATTGATATTTCCTTTCAACAATCTCATTGGTATCTCTCAGATTTAGCCAGTACCACTGAGCCTGTATAAGTGGGCGGATGGGTCAGTACCACTGAGCCTGTATAAGTGAGCGGGTGGGTTAGTAACACCGTGCATGAATGTGTGGGCGGGTGGGCCAGTACCACTCAGCCTGTATGGGTGGGTGGGTGGGGATGTTTTACATATTATCATCATGTATTTGTTGATGATATCATCATGTGATAAGTGTGCTGTTTGCACATTAAGATCGCTCCCTCGGACAGTTCAGTCTTCTTCTCTGAGTTCAATTTAGTTTTAGTGTCTTTGATTTCGTTTTCGTGTTCCGTGATTTCGTTTTTTTTTTTTTCATATTTTGGTCCGATGTATCAACACTAAATAACGGTGTTTATTCTCTCCTCAAAATCATCACGATTTGAAAAAAAATTTTAATTTCCCCTTATACATAAAAATTATGCATTGTAAAATAATAAAGGCACTTTGTTTGGGTATTTTTACATGAGGTTAATGCAATAAAATGTAGTTTAGTTAATAAATTTGTTTAATTTTTAGTGTGAATAAGAAGGCTAGTGACATTTTTAAATGTGAAAAACAAAAATAACAGTGTGATTACATTATTCTTTTATGATTACCATAATAATTAAAGGTATAATTATTTTGATTTTTTTCATTCATCTCCCACAGACCACAACTTGTTTCATGTATATAAATGTTTTTAATTCTTACATTCAGTAGGCTATTCTAAATAGTGGCAGCAAAACATTTATGTATGAATGTATTTTTGGTCATGACAAAAGAGTTAGTGTATAATATTAGACAGATTACGGTAATTATTTGTAATTCGATATATCAGCTTACCCATATATCAATATTATTGATATATCGATGTGTTGAAAATACTTGCCAACCCTAACTGAGGGATGTTTCTTGCAAAGTTAGTCAGTCAAACATTTCATAACACCTTTTACCTTATTGAGTCCACTGTCACCATGATTCACCAAAATGTCCATTTCAATATTTTCAACAACGTTTAGCCATTCTTCCGTCAATGGCTATTGGACGCCAGCCATTCATCCGTGGGATTCATGAGAAATTCTTTTGACAAAGTGCTCAGCCAATGTCATTGATTGTTACTGCACTCGTTTGTTGGTTGACCATGTACAACATTTGATACAATTTCTTTTTTTACCCTAAATGCTACACCCACAAGAAAATCAAACAAAAGATTTTTGTTTATAAGCCTATAAAATTACAAGTAGGCTACGCTGTACTTGTTCTAAGAATATTTATACAAAAAATTATAAACAATCAATGATTTTGTTTTCAACTATTTTAGCATTTCAATTTTGCCTAGATATGCTATTTTTTATCCAAAAATAATTACAAAAAATGTCAATAGCTATTAAAATAAAATTAAAGGTTAATTTAATAATGTGGCAATCGTTAATAATATTGACAACATTATTAGTATTGCATGTAATTGAGACTGTAAGAAAGAATAAGACAGAAAGAATATCAGATAGTTGCTGTACTAAGTTTTTTGATACGTTTTGTATGAATGTTTTAATTAATATATAGGCCTATCATATTCAAATCGAAATAAATAAATAAATGAACAATTTTAAAGTAATTTTAATAACCACACACTTACAAATTAAAATACCACATGCACGCTAGGAAATTAAAATAATGGAAAATGTATCAACATTTTAGTTTTTTTAATTAAATTATTCGTTGAATACTGTACAATTACTGCAAAAATAATTATGCGAAATTCTCTAATTCCGGTGACAAATACATAGATTTGTTCATTAATTAATTCAGATTAAAAAAGTGTGTTGGGCACTTTTGAATCATGGGATTGTAGAAGCAACAGAAACTGGAGTAGAGCCATATTATTCAAGCCTAACGTCTGCCCCACTGATGTTACGTGGGCAGCTGTCTACTGTGCAGCCTTGCCATGCCCCCTACCGTATTTCCACTTAAGTAAACAGACTAGCTTATTGAAAACTGGACATATCTAAATAGTGTAAAACAACCACAATGATCAACTACATTAACTGGAAGTAATATATCGGTTGCTGTTTAAAGACCATCTTCAAAAAATTTGAACTAAAATTAGACCCAGGGCAAATGTATTGCATCATATACCTGGAACAGCTTGGGGAGCCAACGGACACGTCCTGCGTACAACTGCTTTGTCGCTGGTTTATTTAGCTGCTGAATAGAGTGCTCCCATATGGCTAAATAGCGTACATACTAAAGCAATTGATATTCAACTTAATAGTCTTGAGAGCTATAAGTGTTACTCTCATATAGCAACTTCACTTCCTTGGCTCTCTGTGCTCTGCAATATGGCTCCTTCAGAGATAAGACGTCAGGAGGCACTACTTAAAGTATTAAGATCTTGAATGCTCCACACCTCCATACTACACAGGGAATCATAACGGTCAAATTAAATCTTGAAACCCACCTCTAGTTGAACAGATCAAATTTCTTGCCAAATTTAGCTGGGCCGTAGTGTGGAACAGTTTTGATAGACAAAATAAATTACCTATCATCCATCCATCAATACCTGTAGGTGGAACGAACCTCCCTCGTTGGGGAAATCGGTTCTGAACTGTTGTGGGCAGATGTAACTATTGGAAATGTAAATGATCAGTCACTAGATCAGTCATGTGATTGCAGGGAGTCTATCCAAACATTGGATCACAGAGTACCCTTGCGCTCTTTTACGGAGGGATTAGCCAGCATAAACAGAATTAGTAAGGGCAGGTCGTAAATGGCTCGATGGACTGGACTTAGCTTTGTGACAGGAGATCACTTTATTTTTTCTATCATCAAGTAACATGACTTATAGATCTTGTTCCAATTATATACTATTGCTTCTTTTTAAAATGAATTAATGCTAGCTAATAGAAACCATATGTTATAGATGTACACAATTTTAAAAATATAGCATATTTTTTGTCATGACATCTCTTCTCTTATTTAGAAACTCCTATGTTAGGAGTGGGCATTCTAGAAACCATTTAGTAAATGCAGACTTCAGAACTTTTTCTGAAATGTTTTTTCAAATATTTAGATAGGTTGTTTAAATATACTGCTCCTCTGTATGTTTTTTTTTTTTTTTTTTCGTAGAGGCTAAGATGGTGGAGCTAGAGTGAAGTTGTGTCTACTTATTGTGTTGTACTGGTGGTGGTATGTATGTCTATTTTGACCCGTTGACACAGTAAATATTATAATTTCAAGTAAATAGCCACTGCTGTAAGAATTTTTAGGTCTTTAAAGGCTGATTGGCAACTCTCCTTGTGTTCTAGGCCCACAATTGTTCTAATAGCTCTTTTTTTTACTATATTAGCACTCATTGTAGGTTTGCAGCTATTGTTCTACCCCAGGTAACGAGCCTGTATCTAAAGTGAGATTCAAAGAGCACAAAATACGTTATTTTGCTGTTTTAACGTTGCTTATCTGTTTAATTCTTTTTACATCAGACAAGTGGAGCTTAACTTTGGGCATATTCTGCCAATGTGCATCTTCCAGGACAAGTTGTTATCTAATGTTTAATCTGAGATAGTTTAATGTTTCACAAGATGGAAGGGCAACTGAACTGGCTTGTATTTATTTGGCTAAATACATCAGAATACACAGCACAGTGTCTACGTAATGAGATTCCAATTATTGAGCTGTCATTAACTTTTCTGCGTACTGTGTTAAACAGTTAATCAAAAAATTAATTATTGGATAAATTAAAAAAAAATCTTTAAACAAAAACTTATTAAGGGACTAAAAAAGGAATATATCTGGGGAAAATGTGAATAGGCACTTAGATTTATAGTTATTTGAATGGCAGGTACTTGATTGTTGAATTTGTTTTTACACAGTCTAAATCTTTTTCAGTCAAGTCTGGTTTTCTTTGCTTGGGCTTTAACTATTCAATAATTTTTTAAAATTATATTACTGAGCATTTTCATTGAACGTTCTTATCAATGTGCTTATGTTCCTAAAGATGACGTAAGTTGATCTTTCATATCAGAACTCATGTTGATAGCTCTCTTATTGGTCTGTAGCGTATTTGGCTCATTCCCACCTTCATATGCTAAAGGTTCTCAGTTCGATCCCAATTAGAGTCAATACATTTTGAGAAGGATCAGCTGTTCATTTGTCATTGGCCTATTAATTAATTACACTTTCTAAGGAATAGTCGGCCTTAATTTGTAACAATGACTACATTCGCTCATCTACACTCATCACACTCATTTGAAATCCATATTCGCCCATATCTTGACGATCTGCGTCTTATGAATAAATAAAAAATAAAAATAAAATTTAGTCTATTGGTGCACTACAAATTGAATAACTAAATGCCTCCATCTGCATGATTAGTTTTAGAAGGAGTAGGGACATGGACATTTTTATTACACTGTTAACGAAGTCTCATTAAAATGGTGAGATTGTATCAAAGACCTTGGAGTTTACCTCATCTTGTACTTTTCCCTAATCTAATCGTTACAATGGTGAGATTTTATCAAAGACCTTGGAGTTTACCTCATCTTGTACTTTTCCCTAATCTAATCGTTACAATGGTGAGATTTTATCAAAGACCTTGGAGTTTACCTCATCTTGTACTTTTCCCTAAACTAATCATTACAATGGTGAGATTGTATCAAAGACCTTGGAGTTTACCTCATCTTGTACTTTTTCTTTAATATAATCATTACAATGGTGTGATTGTATCAAAGTCCTTGGAATGTACTTTTTCCCTGATCTTCACTTTTCTGTTTATAATTTTTGCACTAAAGCAAGCCCTGGGTCTCTTTCAAAATAGTCAGGTGTTGCCTGTAAATCCAAACTTTGATATTTGTTTGTATATTAAAACCTGTCATCCAGCCTAGTAATTTTATAAAATAGCAAACTTTTTTGCACCTAAAACCTAAAATAAAGTTCTGTTGGCCTGCTAGTATGATATTTATTAGTTAAGATACATTCTGGTTACATAATGGAAATAAAAAATAAAAATATTAATTTGATTTTATTTTAGAACATACAGTAAATAAAAATACAGTTAAACAGTAAAATAGAGTATACTAAAAAACTCATACTAATGCACACAAAATAGCATAGTACTAACTCATACTAATGGCGACACAATCAATAGCAACTGTTTGATCTACCAACAGGCCAGAGCAATGCTTCCAAAAAAAGGTTAGGTGACGTTTGTTGTGGGCAAATTCTTCATTACACTACCAACCACTCCTTTCCCAAGGTCAAGCGCTGGGAACTAATATTTCTTCTCTTTGCCACCAAGCTGTTGGGCCAGTTATCAGAGGTTCCGGATGTCACATGGTCGGATATGCCAGGTCTTACGGTATAGCTTTTGTCCTGCAAGACCTTGAACATGGTACATTTGTGTAGAGAACTTGGCAGAAAAACTTTATTTAGACTCTAAAACATTCAAAATGGTTTTCTGAGGATGACTGGCTTGAAACTTGGCCACCCTCACTGCGAGGTTCTGTAAGTTCTGTAATACATCTTGAGTTAAGGGCGTGTTACACACTGCGAGAAGTCGTAATGCAGACGGTATGATTGTCACAACATTGTCAACGATTTTGACACAGTTGGACAAGTATTTAAATCTTCTAATTTCTTCTTCAACCTTGACCCACTTCTGTCCGATTTAACTTCAGAACAAGACAGAGGAGTTGATGTGGTCTAATTATGCTATCTGCCTTTCAAACAGACTTCTTGTACACTGTTCTAAAAAAATTTATTCGGTTGATAACAGTGTTTCTATCTGCCAATGGATCAACTTCTTTATATTTTTTTAATTAAGTAACGCTATGCTTGGTATTTACAATAAATGCTTCTTGAATCAGCAGGGAAAAAACCATTAACTAAGAAACAAAATTTGTAAACTGAATAAAGCAAACATACAATTAGGATGAAGAATAGAAAATCAAGGTACATAATAACATATAAAATCTAATAAAACATTATAATGTATCACACATTACTTAATGTATGCTCTTCAACACAATAAAAACTAGAGAGAGATTAGGTTGGCACAAAATTGGAGTTCTGTTTACACAACCTCTCACAAATACATACGCTTGACATTGTTCCCAGATTGATGTCAGCCGGCTTCAACCAATTCCAATCTCAATTAATTGTAGTGATACCTCATTAACATGCTCCAACCTGTATTAAATGTTTTATTGTAACAACCACATCGTTTTAACTTGTTGGTGTAAAAAGGTCTTTATAATTGAATTTAGTTCCATTTGATCAGCATGGATAGTCCATTTGACATCATAGTGTCTGACTAATCCCCTTCGGGATCAATAGACTGCTTGGACCTTCTCCTACAGGAGAATCCCTTAACCAACAAGATCTTGCGGACTATATGAATTATACATTTTATTCTCTTTGAATAAATCTTCAGTTTTTTAAATAAAATCATTTCAGTTACTCTTATCACTCATCAGCTTTACCTCCAACATAATCATCATGTAATAATGTTAGGTTCAGATTAACACACTTTTTAAAATCATATTCTGTTTAGAATTATTAGTTGTCTAAGAGCAATACTGACAAATTTGAGTTAGCCCACCTTGTTATGAAGGGTGGAATTCTAAAGTTGGAACTGTTCGAGGAACAGGGTGATATTTTACTACCTTCTTTTTAACTAGTACACCTTTTATTAAAAGGGGATCTAGCATATACATAACATTGCAGCATATTGTCTATTGCAACAATTGCAAAATCTAAATTAACTAATTTCCTTAAATGTGCAACATTTGTCAAAATCTGCAGGTTCATATGAAACTGAACCTGTATTTCAATGTTGCTGATTGGTTACATTCATATTTTTTATGTGGCCAAAGATCAAACTATTATCTAATTGCTATCCATTTTACATCATTGGCCTTTTTCATATTACTTGAATATTTGCTATTACACACATGTCTGCACTTACACATATACTTACCTATATATTTACAAGTGATATGATGGCATGATTGCTTATTCGCTGTATATAACGTTGTTATCCTTATGTAAAAACAGTGTACCCTGTTCTCACCCGCCTGCTTATTACATTTATGACGGTACAGTGCCAGTGAATAGTCAATGAGAATGATGCATTTACACCTTTAAATTTATGCACAAATGTTTTAAAATTTCTAGAAGATTAAATTTTGCTAATGATCTTCCATACATGCCTTAACCAAATTTATGCCAGTTACATCGGTACAATTCTTTCTTTGGACGAGCAGTTTTCTATAGCTAATAAATTTGTACTACAAGGTTAATTTAAGATTAAAATAGCAAGAACCATAATGTCCAAAAGATTTATTTAGAGGTACGAAGTTGTCTATATAAGACAAATGGTTGGGTCATAAATAATCGTTAAGAATCCATTAAATACTGTACATATTTGTACCATAGACTATTGTTTTCATGAGTTCCTATTTCAGGTTTAGTAAAAAGTACAATGTCTATTTCATTAGGTACTGAAAGTATATTTTAATAGTGAGTTAATTAGCGAAGTGAGGATTGAGTTGATATTAGTTCATTTAATCTATTCAAATTATTAAATTTACAATAAAAACCAATAAAATATAATTTTAACAAGGCCTTTCGTCAGCAAAGCTGGCATCATCAGGCAACAAAACTTTATTTCTTTGTACAGTAAACAGAAATTATTGTCTTGTTTGTTTATAAAGAAATATAGTTTTGTTGCTTGATGATGCCGCTTTGCTGGCGAAAGGCCTTGTTAAAATTATATTTTATTGGTTTTTACTGTAAATTTAATAGTTTGAATAGTGAGATAATTGCTTGACAAAATTGCATTGATAAAGTGATAAATATTTAAAAAAGGTTTTTTTCTTCAACTGTTTGATATTGTTTAAGATTCATAACAATTTGTGATTTGACTATGTGATTACTTTTTTTACAAATTCTTAAAGTTCTTGTTATTTTAAAGTATATTTGTTGCTCAGCTAGAGCAAATTAAGGTAAAAAACCTTAGTTAGCTCTAGGAAAATTGCTCCAACGATCTCAAATTGTATCCCCCAAGCACATTTGGCTGAGAAAATGTAAACGTGATCAGTAGAAAATCAGTAATTGGGAAATAGCTTAAGCACACTAAATATGAATACATAGCACTCATTTTGAGTGGCACATCACTGCCGATCAGAATACTGTACTAATGTGGAGATCGCATGTGTTTTTTGCATGAAAGTGACAAAGCATCCATGTGTTTGCTTAGTGTTTGTTGTCAGTTGAACACATTTAACAGTAACAGGAGATTTTAACTGTTGACAGGGACTCTCAGGAGAGGGAAGGGGGGCAAGTGTCATCGACCTCTCGCCCGCTGATGACTGCCATGTCCAAACTGTGTATGCATATATACCTAAACTTAATAAACCGATATCCACCATATGCTTTGGTTTGTTGTTTTTAAATCCTCATTGCGATTTTCTTTTAAAACAACAAACTCAAAACCCGCTTTATTTTGACAGAAATATCTGCTTAAAAGCTTCAATGACATATTTACAGAAGCAACTTATAATAAATTTAATGTCAAACATATATATATAGATGTCAAAGAATAGGTACTTACAAATCGTGAACTAACTTACATAAAAATATTTCCACTAAAAGAAAATTCCGGATGCTGAATGGGCATTGAGCTAGCAATATCTGCTTCAATGACCTCCCAAAACGGTTGAAATTGTGCTTCAGTTTCAGGTTAATCGGCAGTGGATCGAACAACTTTACCCCATTATAATGATGATGATTTTGGGAAAATGAAGTTAAGTGGTTAGGAATTATAAAATTATTACTAGTTTAGAAATTATATTGTGTTGGAGTGATAGCAGTGATATTAAATAACATATTTTTCCTAAAAAATTAAAATGTATAGAATATGTAAATTAAGGGGAATTACAAAATTTTGTTTGCTGTAAATAATGGTTTACATGAATGTCGTAATGGCTTTTTGAAAATTGTTCTGTTTGCTCTCTTTTGCATCTGAATATATTATATAGTTTGTACAAATATTCTCATTACCTCAAAAACTTCCACACCATAGGAGGGGAGGATACTTGGAACCGTGTAAGATGTTTTGCAGAAGCATTACGTTTATCTTGCTCTGTCTTTCAAGAATACTATTTTGAAGAAGTGATGTAGTGCTCAATCATTGAAGGGCATGCTTAGGTAATGTGTTAAACAGTGTCATGTTAGTGTCTTTGTAGAACGGAGCGTTAAACCGGTAGTCGACTATTTAATTGTCATCTAAAAGCTCCCTCTAAACATCTAACTGATGGGAGTGCATCACTTGTGAATGGAGGAGTGAGCCTCATGCATTGTGCATAAATAGAATACACTGTGTAACATGTCTCAGTGATCTAATATTTCTACGCCTAAACTCTATTAATCAGTAATCCTCAAAACTTCACTTTATTATTGTAGTGGTCAATTGTCTCTTCAACATAGAGAAAGTAATCAAGTTAATATAAAAAATTGGTCTGGAAGATCCAGAAACTTTGTTTATGTGGTTTTTTTTTCTTTTATACCGTACCTGTGAGTTCTGGAAGGAATAATATGAATGTTAATGTTAGTTACTACATTGTAATAGTCCCATATGGATAAATGGAAATACATATATCATAAGCATATAAGATCATTGTGCTTGCTTATACTTTTCCTTTGCCTGATACCAAGAAAAACTGGATTTACTTTGTCATTATAATACTGAAACTTTTACTTTTAAAAATTGAATTTTCATCACATTGCATGTACAAGAATAATTACATTTTAATGTATAATGAAAAAAGAATAATGCAGAACCCTGAGATTCCTATTGGTTTACAAGCCACTGTTATATGTCTTTGCACACTGACAACGTTCAGACAAGTAGGATTCAATGCAACTGATGGTGTGTAATCTTAAGATGTTGTGGGCAAAGTGTTTTTATGTAAAGGACATGAAAATGTGATTTTTCAGGCAATTACAAAAAGCGACATCTTTTAAACATTTATATAACACCAGAAGCAAGTTTTTTACAAATTAGAATGTTATCTACTCAGTTTGCGTTAGCCTATCAAAAGTTGGAGACTTTTTGGTGATTTTTTAAAGGATTTATTGAACACAATTGTAATATAATTCAATCATTTTATGGGTTCACAAACTTAAAAATTGTGAAAAAATGTTAAAAGTATGTATCTTTAAAAAATATAGATAATTATTTTTAACTCTCACTCAAAACAATTTATTTCTCCGTGTGGAAATGTCAAGATTTTTTAAATTTTTTAAACAGGAGGAAAAAGATCAATATACAATATTTTTTCTTGTGGCATTATATTTTCAAAATTGTCCAATTATCTAATCCCTGTTTTACTGATTCCTAAACAAGATTTATCTTCATGCACTAGATATATTGGAAGTATAAAAATAAACAAAATATTAGGCCCTAAAATATTGCTGAGAGACAACTTTGCTAAGTTTTATGTAAACCCAATGCTTTTTACTCATATAAATGATGATGTACTTGTGTTTGAGGTCAACAGAATTTAAAGTCATCATTTGAAGAGGAGGGAAATAGCCAATATTCAATATTTTGTCATTGTTTTTAAAACTGCTCTTATCTGCTATTTTCTAACTTCTCTAACTCACTTTTATGAAGTTCTAAACTTAGAGAAAGTTAGTTGTTAGGGAAATCCATCCAGCAGGTCCAGGTGTTGATGTTTGTGTCTGCATGTTAGTTTGCAAGAGTGACAATCAAGGTCCTTTTCTTTACTATTCTTCCTTTGTTTGAAAGTACGTTTTTTATAGCTTTTGGAAATGTAATCAACATGCTTCTACAATATAACAAATATGCTCTATGATATTGAAAATTTATTTTACGTGATATATCAGTCATAATTGAAATCAACACCAGTAATGATTGTTTTTCTTAGAGGGTTCTGTCTGCACACGTTATACGTTCAACTTATAAACGTATCCCTCTGCAATGGATGAAGGTAAAACAAAGAAGAGTTTATATTGATAATTTATTTCTACTACATTAATTGATAAACATTAAACGTTTGCAAAATTAAACATAGCAACTGATATCTCACCATTATTGATAATTATAATAGTTAAAACATATTTTAATTTTATAGTTAGAGACAAGAAGCTAAATTAATCATAATTAAAAAATAAAGGGATACTGATCAGTTTTGTACTCCCACATCTGCCCTGTAATGTAAAATAACAAAACCCAATTAAAAACAACCCCAACAAGAAGTCAAAACAACCTGAAATTTATTGTTAATTGCTGCAGCTTTGAAATTGTATTTAAAAAGGAGTATTTTAAATAACTAAAGCTAAAGCCGCGCCCACCTCGATTGAGGATCGCCAAAGGCAGGGGGCGACACCTAGTAACTTGACGACTGATCTGGGCATCTGAACTTGTCACCCACGCCAAAACTTCCCTCTCCTTCAAAAGGGTTACAACCTTGAGCAAAACTCAAGCCTGCACCAAAATATTTTAACATGCCTGTTGTGGCTATCAGGATATTACAATGCTTTTACAGGACCTTGTAATCTAGCTCCCTAAAAATAATTCTGCCAACCATTATGGTCCTATAATCGGTAAAACTTAAAACCTTTGATTTACTGGAGCAGCATGAGAAATAATCTCCATTTAGCTGTCATGCATAGTTCACAAGTTAGGATCACTCATTTGTTATTGATCAGGTTTAGCGGACAAAGAATGTTATAATGGCTTGCCTTGTTACTCAACAGGAATCACTCTTTTGTAACTGAATTTCTACTAACCAGTGCCAAGATGTACACATTAAACTGTTGCTTACTTAGCCTAAACTTTGTTTCATCTTTGGTGTCCCATAGCCATAAATCATTTAGTTATGAATATTTTAGGACAGAATCTCTTAGCTGTGAATCTTTTGTCAGTCTTGTCATAGCGTCGAAACAATTATTATGAGTTATGCGACAACTTCAGTCTTATGAATTACCTTTGATATAAGGTTCATGTGAGCCTATACCTTGTTATTGCTGCATGATAGATATTTTGTTTTAATTATCATAAAAAACATGCATCAAGATAAAGATATATGTTATTATTACAAGTATTGTTTTTCATTACGCCTCAGCATAACTCTAATACCAGCCTCTGGTTTGTGTATGTCATTCATATAAAAATAAAATCGACTAATTAATTAAAAATATGTAAAATAATTTCATAAAATTAATATTGAAACTTGTAAGCCTCCCAGAGTATAAACCAATAGAGGATGTTTATCATTGCTCCAAAATATTGCTGTTATCCAGTTATTACTATTCTGTATAGTATAAAATCGTAGTAGAAACTGATGAAGGGTCCAGTGGCACTAAAAATATGAGTTGTGTTTTGCGTCTTAATCCACCTGGCGCTTACAATTTGGCAAGGATCATATGTGTTCCTGTGTATTGCGTGATAATAGACTTAATTGGTCAGGTAAGTTTATTGATGCAATATCTCTCCTCTTTCGTTAAAATGCAACAATAAATTAGGGAAACTATGTATTAGTATACAAGCAAGGGGAATTATTAGATTTACAGATACTGTAATGAAGGACAGGGAGTCCAAAATCCCTGATAGTAGAAAAATAAGAAGAGATATACTTCTTAAAAATATTCAGACCAACCTGTCAACAGTTCAAATTTGATGTCATTTTTTTCAGTGTGTATATATTACACACTGTGTCGGCACTAGTGGCGTAGTGCTGTAACCGAAGGGTAATAGAAGTATTTGGGGACAAAGTGTTGTTGAGATTGTTGGCAATAGGTTCTATACTCGGTCATCTTAATACCGACATGGCACCTGCTCAATGGTTGCAATCAACTTGGACACTACTAGATAGTCTGGGGTGTCTATGTTGGGTGGTAGTTAGCGTCTGGATGTTGTGTAATGAAGAGGACCGAGTATCTGGCTTGTCAGTTAGCTGAAAATCATACCAATACTATGTGGTTTGGATTCCACGTAAAGCTGTAGGTCACCTGGCTATTGGGCTATTAATAAACAGCTCTTTATAAGGAACAGTCAACAGTGACCCTCCAGACCCCCCTCCTGCTGGTTACAGCCCTGGAACATAGCAGTAAACAGATAAATCGCCAATGGTGAGGGGTGGGTCAGGTTCATGACACAGCATGAAAGTTTAGCTCGCATACTAGATAGTGTTGATGCTGAATTTATTGAGGTTTCCTATCTCAAACTTCGAGATATAAAGGATGAAGTGATTAAAACTTCAACTTGTAGAGGTTTACATAGTTCAAACTTCGAGTTATAGAGGTGTTCCAAACAATGGCATATTCGCTTTAGCAAGGGTTTTATATCAAATCCTTTCAGTTGTAAGGGTGACATTAACGTTGATTATTGAAGAAGTTCATGGTTATATGGAAAATTCTACTTATGAAGGATTTCGAGTTGAAGAGGTTCAACTGTATTTATAAAAATCTAGGATGTAAAATATTCTTAGGATATCTAAAATCAAATGTACATACAATAACTTAAATAAGTATATTACCATTAGTCGTAAGATACAAATGCTAAAGAAAAAACAAATTATGCAGGTGTATTTTTCTATGATAGGTTGCAAATAAACTTGAACAAAGAACTTTGACTAAACAAATTCGAGTCAAAGAATATTTAATAGCCTAAAACTCTGCTGTGTATAGACTAATTTTACAATTTTTAAACTAATAGTGATAGCCTTTGTTTTATTTATAACGTTCTTTGTATGTCCACTCAATTAAATAAAATTCATAAACTAATAATCCAACTTTATGAATACTGTAGTGGGAATATGAAATACAAATAGCAAGTAAAAAAGACTTTCTACTATGACTAATAAATAATAATTGACATCTATTCAACACAATTCTTAACTCAACATTCAAAAGCAATAAAGTACATCCAATAAGTTCTTGGAAGCGCCCAGTCAAGTTGAAATGTGGCTTTATTCTTCTTAGAATAATGACTTAGATTGTAAATCTGCAAACAACTACATCTTGATGAATTATTATAATCTAAATATTGGTAAAACTTTCAATAACCTTTAAAATTTACTTTTTCTTCAGTTTATTATTTTTTTTATTTTCTGGAAGTTCAAAATGAAATTGGTAAGAAATTATGTACTTTTTATGCAACCCAAAGAGAAATGTGGAAAACATTCATTTTATCTAGCCTTTACAGCCAATTCTAGGCACAGAATCACTCTCTTAGTTGGTTTAAAACATAAAAAAGCAGGAAGGGATTTTGAAGTAATGATTAAATAAAATCAAAAACCCTTCTGTATAGTACATTTTGTAAATAAAGCTTTAAAAGGTTCTACATACATTTCAAAAGCTATGTGATGGTAGGTCAAAATGTTTTACTAGATTAATTCTTATTAATTTTTTTTAATATTCATAATTAAAAAAAAAAAAAAAAAAAAACTTAAAAAGATAACACTATTGACAATCCTTTCTCATCAAATCTGATATTATTTTGGCAACTATAATTTTTTTTAATCTCAAAGTTGAATAATTAATACTATATTTAGACATGTTAAACACTGAAAAACTAGAAGAAAAATATTGCTCTATAAGCATTATTAACATTAAATTTTGTAAGTAAACACTAATGTGGTAATCATACTCTTTGTACCATTATTAATGAGGTTATGTAAGATTTATGGTTTAATACATCAATGTTTTTTTAGAAGATGTTGTTTTTGAAAGAAGTAAAAAATATAATGTTAGAAGGGTAATTTTATTTAGCTTGATATTTTACATTTCACAGTTAGGATTTGTATGTATTGCTTTAATTGCTTATGCACCATATAATCACCTGGCATTTTTACTTTTCAAGATAACAGGATTGTAAATGGCTAACAACTTTCACAACCCCAAAAAGCTAAATGTTTCATGTTTTTTTCTCGTTTTTATTTGGAAATAGATTAAGCTTGGACAGTTTGAAATTATTTTTTTAGGTAGATAATTAATGGTTAAGATTTCCAATCGCTTTATGTTTATAACTAAAACATTTTAGGATATGAAACAACTTGCCTTAAATTTATTAAACTAAAACTTAAAAAATAGGAGAATGTAGTCTAAGATATCTAATTTCCAAATATAGCTTAGTTGTTTATCATTCAAGGACAAGAGAAGTTTTCATCTCCTGAAATAATTGTTTGTGTTTTAGTTTATAAATCAAAGATTTTGAAAATCTTCAACAAATTTTGAGCGAAATAACAAAGTGCTTAAGCAGTCATTATTTTATTAAGATATTGTTAAAAATCTATATGGGGCTGATAAATTAAGCAGATTAACATAAGTTAGGGCTGAATTTCAGATGGAAAATAAACGTATAAGCCCCTACGTTTTGTACGTTTACAATACAACTGCAAGTTTTATTGTATTAATTTAGGATAAATTGGTGTATTTCCTTTATTGTGTAATTCTATAGCGTAGTTTAATGAGTTAAAAATAAAATTTGTTTATATAGTTAGTTCAGTCAAGGAATGAGTTGTAGAGCGCAGGACTGTTTGTTTTACTTGTAGTCAGAGGATAAACAGCTAAATGTATCCCCTGTCCCTCTCACATGAGCAGACTGCTGGAAAGGACTTATTTTCGGTGTTTCCTTATACAGTATCATGAAAACTATTAAATTGAGCTTAATATGTAACTCTCTTACAAGATATCCTCAATCATTACCAATTTTCAAGGCAATTACCAACAAAATTTAAATGTTAAAAAAGAGCTAGTGCACAATTTTTTTCCTCCTGGGTTATTTATTAGTTTTATTCTGAAATGATACATGTATTTCACATTTTTTATGTGTTTAAAATGCTTTGGTTCTAATCATACCTTGAAGCTTTCTAACATTAGCAACAATATGCTTATAACTTTTTTATACTTGTAACATATAAATTCTACCAATATTTGTTTATTGTTCCATATCTGTCAATATTGTGATTTTCAAAACTATTAGGACAAATAAAGTTAGTTTTTAAATGAAGGTATTTTTTATGTATTACATTTTATAAAGGAGAATAGTATTCATTTTATTTCTATAAATTTTATTCTCATTTATATGTTTCATAAATAAGAACAAACTTTCTAATAAAAGAGTAGCTTTACTTGTAAATGATTCCAATCTCAAACCTTGATTGTTTGCCTTAATTTAGGCTTTAGACTAGCTGAGAGCAACGTTCTAGTCTCCTGCGCTGTGGGCTAATAATTCTAGACAGAGTATCAGCTGACAGCAGCACACTTCAGCCAATTTGAGTTACATTATTAGAAATTTAAGAAGTACTTGGTTAATCGCTGTCAATTAGTACATTTTCAACCATAAACACTTTGCTTTAGTCATGAGATAACACAAACCAGTGTAAAATCAAAGAGTTTATACTTTAATAAAGCTTACTTTAATCCACTAGTCCCTGCTTCCCACGTTGATCAGGATTGCTGCTCGAATTCATCACAGGTTGATCACGGGTGCTATCCAAGTATATTATGAATGGGAACCCAAGTTAATAGTTGGTGCAACTCAGATGATTGCAGGGGCTACCTAATTTGATCACAGCTTGCTACCAAAGTTGAGCTTGGGTGCCTACCCAAGGTGATAACAGTTGCTATCATGTGATCACGGGTGGCTACCCAAGCTGATCATGAGGAGCAAGCTAACCAAGTTGATCACGTCTGCTATCCAAGCTAATCAAGGGTGACTCTCCAAGTTGATTAAGCTACCAATGTTGATAATGGTTGCAACCTGAGTTGATCACGGGTGGCTATGCTAGTACAATAAGTTTTGCCATGCGGAACATTGATTATTATGTATGTTGATTGTTTCCCAACTGTATACCATGTCAATTGTATTTATCATCTGATGTGCTATACAGTCTACACAGGCGTTACTTCCTGAGTTGCATGAGAATTCGTTCTTTGATAGCACTTTCATAAATAATAGGCCTAAGAGGTGTACACAAACTTCATAAAAACGTATAGAATTGTTTGGTTAGTATACCTAATACTAGAAGAACTAAAAGTGCACCTACAATTTTGACAGTTATAAAATAACTAAATTAGTTATATACACTAAAAAGGCTTTTATAAAAAACTACTATGTTCAGAAATCAACTTTAAATGTGAAAGTAGTAGAGAATCTTCTGCTTTCAAATTCATAAAACTATGAATTCAGAATACAAATTTGTCCAGGTTGAAAAATTTAAAAGAAAAATGTTTAACTCTGAGAGTTGAAATACAAAGTTTTGGCTTTTAAGCTCTATTTTAAAGTAACCAAAATTTGTAAAACATTTCTGGTTGATTCATTAATTACTTCGGATAGTTATGAACCTTTTTTTAAGCTGGACAAACTTACCTCACCAAAAAATTCCTCAATATGCGAACATTTGATTCATGGATTTTTAATGAATTAAAACGAGGTTTTACTAAAAAACGATTATATAAATTATGGTTGCCACCATGATTAAATAAATTGCTACCATTGTAATCCTGGTTTCTTTAACCCTTATAGTGCCGGGCCATTTTTGCATTTCCTATGCGAAAAGTGCCAGGCCAATTTTGGCAAAAATGTAAGGTTCCAGGTAAAAATTTATAGAATCCATGTTTTTAGTCATATTTATATAAATTCTTTTTTAAATGAAATAGCAATAAGTGGTCTATAGAGCTATGTATATATATTTAACCTTTCTTTGTAATAAATTTTATTTTTTTCTAAAAACCTTGAGAAAACATTTTTTTTTCAAGTTTGAAGGTCCGTATGTTAGTTATAATTTTATTTTAGAATATTATCCTGAACGGCATTTTATAGAGCATTTAAGACTAAACTAATACATATAATTTCATTTACTATACTTCTAAAATTATCTCTTTACAATCAATCAAAATATCAGCAGCACGTGCACTGACATAACCTAACCTAATAGTTACGTGTCTGTCACGGAACAGTTACGTCATCTAGACACAGTCCAAGAGCGAAACTGCGTGCAGCGGTCATTGGCAAATCGTCTGGTATTATTCTGGCGGCCATTTAATAAAACATAACGATGCACTATAACAAATACAGCGCGTCTCTCACAGCGACGCTGGCATTTCTCGCACCAGTAAGGAGTGTCGCTGACAGCGATTCCCGGCACTATAAGGGTTAAACATTGATTTGCCACTTTTTTTCTTAAAATTAGTTTTAATGGTTTTTAACGACTGATGTAACGAAAGTTGTTCTTTACAGCTTAGTCACTCAGGTTATTCCTATGGAAAAGTGTCAATATTTACCCCTAAGACAATCTCTATTTATTAAAGATTTGAAATGTTAAAAAATTTTCTTTGGTTAGCATGGCTAGATAATTTACCTTCAATCCAAATTTCATAGTTATATAATTCTTCAAAGTGAGAAAATCAGGCAGTCAGTGATCCCAATTCAGCTTTATATTAGAGTGAAACTATAGTAAGTAGAATATAATGACAAATTTGAAAGTTTTAGAGAATCTTGTCTTAATATGATTATTGTTATCTTAAAGTAAAAATACTGTGAACCTGATAAATGATTGCCAAATTACTCCACACATCGGATTGCAACGTGTTCGTTTTTTAAGCTGTTCTGTAAAAACATACGTTGTACAACATGTTTCTTGTGATAAGCTCATTAATTTGTTAATTTAGAAACCTTTTGACTCAGTCAAAACATACTAAAAAAACACACACAAGTAAAAAAAACACAAAATTAGGCACTGTTCAAATATTGTCACATAAATATTGTCACATAAATGCTCTAGCAAGTGTTATGAAATTATCCTATGTTATTTCTGTTTCTTCCTGTAAATGCCAATATGCCTTGCCTTGTAAGACCTTACATTTAATTTTCCTCAGCCATTGGAACAAAGATGGTTAGTCAAACTCACCATGCTATTTCTCATGGGAACGTTTCATTGTTTTGAATACCCACAGTTTTATAAAGTGGAGATGCTCAAATTCGCTATAGTTTGTTGTACATTTAGCCAAATTTAAAAAGTTTCATAATACTGGGACATGTGTTAACATTTATGTCGGAGAGTGAATTTAAGTCTCTGATCTTGGTCGGGCTTAGTGATTTAGTGTCATTTTAAATGTTCCCAAACATTATCCAGTAGTTTTAAAATAATTAATGGTGTATTAATTGAATATAATATAATTAAATAATAGTCTTGTGTTTTCATACTGTAAAATCAATTATATAAAAACATTGATATACAAATAAATGCCGACTCAACAAAAGGAAAACAAACTATGCTACACATTATACGTCAAAGTAACATTTTTTTATAAATGTTTACTATCTGCAAATATTTTAAAACGTTACAGAATTTTAATACCAAACAACTTTTTTTGTTACAAACTTATGTTTAAATATACACAAAATACAAAACCAAACATCTCTAATATATCTTTACAACCCAGGTTGAGGACCTGTGACTTGAATCCTTCTAACAACTTGATCTTATTCCCTCAAACACACTCTTGAAATTATAAATCCTGCTTAATCCTTTGTAACTCATCTTGACTTAGTTCTAATTTAACAACTACTTTATGTAACTTATGATTATTGGTACTGAAATAACTTGATATAGTATAAAAAAGAAAGTATAAGTATTGGCCACACTTGGCGTATTTGTAGTTGCGACAGGAACGCAGCGACTAGAAATTTCTTAATTTTACATGTTATCAAATGGGACCCGGCCACTCTTGGCGTTTTGCTTTGGCGACAACAACTAGAACGTCGCATGTATTTCGAGCACGACGTCAAAAACGTTGCCCATGTTACCTTATGGACCCGGCCACACTGCGTTCTTGTCGCAGCTCCCACCACACCCCTCCTCTACTCCAGGGTATACAGCTATTTGCTTTGCTATAAAGAAGCTTTACATTTCGTTGCAAAAGGTTTTGTGATTTTCTTTTGTATTATCAAAAGTATTAATCATGTTTGATACAGAGCAGTTTATTAATGAGGTTAGCCTTCATCATCCACTGTCTGACCTTAAAAGATAATAATAATAGAGACGTTAAGAGTAAATTGTTGATAGAGGTTGTCCGTATTATTTTAGGGAACTGTGAACAGCTAACAAATGGAAGTTAACTACTTTTATGACCTCTTAAAATTATTCATATGTAAACAGCAATGTACGAACCAAAAAGTACCATTTGCAACCCACTCTCGCAAAATATACTACCCCTACCGTGGAGGACAAAGACAAAAAAAAAAATAAATCAATGCCAAAATATTGTTTATTTAAAAAAAATGAGATATTTTAAAAGAAAAAAAATTACAATAACAAAATTAAATACCAAAAACAAAGAGAATATACAATTTTACTGACAAAATAGGCTGTTGCACGCCAGCAAAATATGTAATAAATTATTTAGGCCTAACAAAACATAAACTATAGTAATATATAGCCAAAAATAAATTAAATTACAAATAAAAATAAGCATGAATAAATATAGACATATTTATTTATTTATTCATAAGACGCCGATCGTCAAGATATGGGCGAACATGGAATGAGTCTAGATGAGCGAATGTAGTCATTGTTACAAACTAAGGCTGACTATTCCTTAGGAAGTGTCATTAATTAATAGCCCAATGACAAATGAACAGCAGGTGGTTATAAGCTGATCCTTCTCAAAATGTGTTATGACTCTGATTGGGATCGAATTGAGAACCTTTAGCTGATGAAGCTGGGATTGAATCAATCATCTGAAACACCTTTAGAACAATATAACAAACAATAAAACTAAAAGGGGCTAAATTCTAAACATATAATTAAAGATATAACAACGAAATAACAAAGCTGTGAATTAAATGTAATAATTTACAGTATCCAATAATTCATTGACATCCTCATCCGAAAATAACTTGTCTTCGTCATTTCTTAAAAATTTTGTAAAGTTGTGAAACTGGCCTTCTGTCAACCACACAGAGTTCATTAATACCAAATCAGCCTTTCTTTTTCTTAAAGTAGGAACTAACCACAAGGGCTAGTAGTACGTCGTCACCATCGATGTATATGAGAATGACATTATTCTTATATACATCGATGGTCGTCACTGAAAGAAGACAAATTCGAAATGCGCTGCGAGTGCGACTCGGTCTCCAAGTGTGACCAGGGCCGATGTGTCTGTCGCAATGCTTTGGAAGCTGGCGTATCTGTCGCAACTACAAATACGCCAAGTGTGGCCCTAGCCTAAAAGTGTTACTTTAACAAATACAACATTTTTTTCTTTTTAAACTTGCCAGTTCACATGGGCCTGCAGGCCTGTACATAACTTCATTCAACGAGTGAAGAAGCCACTGTTGGCTCAGTGGGGATTCTAACCTTGGACCTTGCCCTCCGCAGTCCAAAGCCTTAGCCACTGAGCCACCACTCCGGCAATTATTTATTTATGTAATTTATAACAAAAGAGCTTCCCCATATCATTAAAGGTTTGTTTGTCTTTAAACCTTACTTGTTTGTCTGAAAATCTTCTACAAACCTTTAACATCAAGTTGGGTAAAGTGTGGGCCATAGAAAGTAGTGGTTTGTATAATTTGTATGTAGTGGTAGTTGTAGAAATTAGTATCTGTATGGTACGTGAAAAAGTAGTATTATATAGTATTGGCAGATGGCTATAAAAATTGTAATGAAACTTATGTAGAATGAGTAAGTAAATAGCCGTACAAAGTAGAGAATGTAGGTTGTAGAAAACTGTACAGACAGGACACTCAGTTGAGTGGCTGAAAACTGTGTTATTCTTATTTTTTATTGGATGATAATATTAATTAATTATGATCATGTTCTCAGGTGCGAGCGATTCAGACTCAAGTAGTAGCAGTTCAGAGGAAGCATTGCCTGATTTTCCCCCACTCCAATCCCCTATTTCCTCCCCGCAACTGTCGAGGGAAGATGATCATGAAGCAGAAGATTGTAGCAAGTTCTCTGTGGGAGACATAGTTTGGGGCAAGATTCAAGGGTTTCCTTGGTGGCCTGGAAAGGTAAATGCCCTGTTACATTTTATTGTTATGCTAGAAACCCAAGAGCCGTTATGTTTTATTCCTGCACAGGATGAATGTGTTTTTCGTTATTTTTGTATAATTCATTTTTTATATTTAGAAGATAAAGAAATAATATTCAGAGGTAACTTTCTATGGGACAGATGTAACCCTGAACAGTAGTTCCAAATTAGGCCACCAGTATATGTTGGAGACTAACGGAGTGCACATCCATACTTCTATCTTTTTCTTTCCTTACACACACACCTTGTGTAATGTCAAAGTAAAGAATTACTATAATGTATATACACCATTTTGATCAGGTTCTTAGCATTTCAACAATGTCTTGTCTACCTGTTGAAATGCATTACGTCATTTCTACTGAACACTTTCTCCCTCTAGCCAGTATATGATTAGTTCATACAGTATTTTCTTTTCTGAATTTAGGGCCACAGCCTCGATTACTTTGCTCAAGTATGCTTATTACAAATTTTCCTTCGTTTCAGAGCTAATGCAGCTTTGAACATTCATTTCTTTAATTACAGTGTTATTTTTTTTAAGATACTTGAAAAACATGTTGAAAATTGAACAATGTATTAAACCATGATGATTTGTACGCAAAGTAATATTCATGTTTTTTAAGGGAGTGTCACAAAAAAAGTAATACTTATTCCATCTTTATAATATTTATTCATTTACAGTTAAAATAGGTAAAGTGATAAAAGATAAGTTAGTTCACTAAAAAACTACTATAGCTTTTTACCTTAATAGAAACAAATTTAAATTGGTTTCATAACCCTTCTACGCAGGATTTTTTTATGTGTCGTTATTTGTACTGTCTAAATATTATAATTTTAATGTTTGTTGTATGCATTTCTTATATATAGTATTATTTTACTATCATTTAATGTACTTTACTTATTTAATCTAAAAAAAAAAAAACGATAAATAAAAAAACAAGGAAATCATCTACTCCTCTAACTGTTATAAGTAACAATTTCCAAAACAAGTGTTATTATGTGCTTCTATAAACCTCACTCTTTTTTGCTTTTAATGACTTTGTCAATGCATGTTAACTACATGTTAATTTTTTCTGACAGTAAAGAATCTTGTACTGATCCTGCCAACTTCCAACCTCCATGCCAGACACTGTGTCAAAGACTAGAGCCTCTATTATAGTTGCACTGAAAAAGTACTAGCTGCATATGAATTTGAACTGACAATTATCTGCTTTATACTTGTCCAAAGTAAAAGGCCTTAGACCGCTTGTCTGATTCAACATCCTCAGTGACTTCTTATTTTTACGTTAATAGACCTTGAAATTACTATAACATCATCTCACATCAAAGGTTTAATGGGCGAGTAATTTTTAGTAATTTTCCAAAGTGATATTTCACAAAATTGCAGGTCATTTTAAAGGATTTTTCTCAGACTCATCGGTACTTATGTTTTCCAGAATAGTTAATAAAAAATTAATGAATAAGACCGTTGCAGAAGTGTGGTACAGGGATTTTGTCTTGTTATTGTCTAGGTGGTGAAGATGTGTTGTAGTAGTAACGGTCGTGCAACTCAAGCCCATGTCACGTGGTATGGATCCTCAACTTCCTCTCTCATATCATGTAATCAGCTCAGCCCCTTCCTCGAAACATTCAAGGTGAGAAGTTACTAAAGTGTTTGGATAAAAATGCCTTGTAAAGAAACAATTATTTGTTTGCATAATTTTTTTTAATAATATGGCCATTTTCAATTGACGGAATCAGATAAATAATATTATAATAATTGTGAAATAGTTTGTCGCTTATGGTTTATTTAGTCTGTAGAGGGGTTGAAGAATTGATCATCTGTGAAATATTTTAAAATTCTCTTATTTATGCATGTTTTTATATACAGTTACTTTCATTATTAAAAAAAAAGCCTAATACCCTAAAAAGTATACTGTAATAATAAAATAATGTAGCTAAAATAATTTAGTATATCTTTGTTTCCTAGGCATACCTTATCAACAGTTTTCAAAATATGAAGATCCTTAGCAATTCTTTGAAAATTAATATTTATGCCTAAAAGATCCTCTACTTTGGTTCATTGTGAGTAAAATGATACCAAACATAATTAGGTTTATAAAATGTTATTATTTTTTTATGAAGTTTATAACAAATGTCAGCAAATTAGCGAAAAATCACCCGGCGTTTTGGGAAAATCTAATAGGTGAGTTGAGGGTTTAAAAAATAGTTACTATGAAATCTGCATGTTTTAAGCAAATACTGTTACAAGTATTGTTTGTTTCACTTTGTTTTATTGCTGTCAAAAGTATGTCTAGTGTTAGTGCACTGAGTAGATGGACTAACAAGCTTCACTTCAGGGTCATTGTATGGTAATAGCAATTTCCATTAAGTTCCTTTATCATTATTTCCTCAGCTCTTTCTCAATTGTTGTCTTTTAATAGCTATTTTAAGGGGCTGGCGTTTTATTTTACACCGGATCATCAATTTTTAAAAAATGTACAATTTTATATTATTAGTTAAATGCCTTGACTGATATTTCTGCTCTTTTTCTCTAATTTTGAAAATTTTCTGTTTTTATAATTCTCAGTGAGTTCATTCCACTTCATCCTAGATTGTTATATTCTTTCTGCCATTATTACTGGTGTCAGTGCTATTTTACTATTCAAATTTATATTTCTTTCTTTCTTCTCTTCTACTTAAATCTCTAAAAGACTTATTTCACATACCTAGATTCTACAACGATGTTTCTTAATGTCATTTTTCTGCAGATTTTACCATGTATCTTTTTTTATTGTTTTATTAGTTTAGGTTTTTTAATTAGAGAGTATTTTTATTTATTATGATCTTTGCTAGCACACATGTGGTTTTTGGAATCAAATACATATTATATATCATGTAATTACACAATTTTAATAAATGCAAAATTTGGGTACAATGTAATTGTTTTAAATTCAAATATTTGTTTTCTTTAAATACTGTTAAAATAAAATACTGTATGAAACTAAAAATATATAAAATATTGAATTTATACTGGATTAAATTGAATGACAACAAATGACCATTGCAGTTTTGAATATCTACTTTGTGTTTTAGTCACGATTCAACAAGAAGAAGAAGTCTGGTCCATATAAAGAAGCTATCCGCCAAGCCTCGAGTGAAGCTTCAGACATATCCCAGAAGATTGTGCACAGTCCACTCCGAAGCCTTATGTCTTCTCCAGTACATGTTTTATCTCCATGTTAAGTAATTGAGACTGATAAAATCTATTAGATATGAAAATATATACTGTATGTTTAGTAAAATTGCGTTGTTTCGAACATATGTTATTATGGGTTACATGAATTGCATAAAAATGTTCCTTAGAATTAATCATATTTTTGTGAAATCTTAAAACTATTGTAAAATCATTACAGCTTAGTTTCTTAAAATATTTGTAATAACTTGTTATTGGATTGTTTGGATTAAAATTAAGTGATAAGGTACTTATTTGTTATATTCCAACAGAAAATTATTAAATTTTCCCGTTTGAACAAATGTGATAATCAGAAAAAATCTGCCCTGCATGAATAACCAATTTCAGTCCTGAGGCTATAAAAAATAATGTGAATGTAAGTTGATAAGCATTTAAAATAATTGACATTCATAGGAGAAAAAATATGTTTAAGACTGTTTTTACTGAAATAGACCTATCTGAGAAATAGGTACGGTGACTGTTTTGCCACTAAGTTCTTTTCAATCAACTTCAGTCAGATTTAACACTGTCAACCAAAACCGAAATGAAAAGTGTTTATACAGATATCTAAATGTAACTTGTTAAAATAAATGAGGTTAAGAGCATCTGCACAATTAATTACTCTCCATTTAAAAAGTATGTAGACCCGAGTTTACAAAGACACTGTACATAGACAAATAATAATATAGAGAATTTAATTGTGTGTTGAACCATGCCTGTCAAATAATTTGTATAACTCATTAACAATTTTTTATTAGCGATTGTTTATAAAAGTACCGATTTTTTCGCAATTTCTAATGAACCATCAATTTTAAAACATCATAAAAAATTTAATTAACGTTTGATATGAATGGAATTTTACCAAACCTTTGTCAATAGTTTTAAAATGTAACCTTGAAGTTTCAAAATTTTAATTGAATTATTTTTTAAGTTCCTGTAATTTTTGTGGATTAACTTTTATTCGGCTGTGATAACTGGTACTCACTATAATTTGGTACTGTTGGTATCGGCTTGATTCATGTAAACCAAATAAAATGGTTTCCAACCATAAATTTTGATCAGCATAATGTTTTAATTGTCGTTTATTTGATAGTGTTGGGATGTGCAGTCACCCGTTAACGACGCCTTCAGATGCCTCACCCACACGGCATCAAAGTCCTGTGACGTTGCCACGTTTTCGCTCCAACAGCACAGCACATCTGACTGCCGCTGTTAACCCTACTGGTGTCGGTCTATTTGTTCTTTGGTGTCAGGTGATTTTTGCTAGTACTGCAAGGGTTTATGTTAAAATATATAAAAAATACTTAATTTACAGTAAATATGTTGTGTTATATATCATTTTTTTAAGCAAAAGATGAGGAATATAGAACAACATTAAAAAAAAGTTACACAAACAGATATTAAAAAAAAAAAAATAAATAAATAACAAAAATTAAAAATAAAAATAAATATTTTTTGTCTGCCAGATAACATTCTTCTATATTATCAAAATAAAAAATCTGAAATAGCAAAGTTATTCTAAATTTTATTGTGAACAGAAAAATATATATTGTTATGGGTATTATTTTATTGTATCATATATGTTTTTTTATAAATATGTGAACTACCATGTCGCAGCGATTGTTGCTAGGCAACATAATAGTACAACAAATACCGACAAGGATCACCCATTTCACAGTTCACTATAAATATTCACAGTAAACATAAACTATTATAAAACAATAAAGAAAACACAAATCAAAATATTAACACTAAATAAACTCGGCAAAACAAATGTTGTTTACAGCGCATACAACCAAGAGCAGACGCTAAGGGAACTGAATGAGTCGTAAGAAAAACTAAATTTAATTTACCGTTAGAGACAGACTTGGAGCAAAGCAAAGGCATCAAAACGTTCATTGGGAAGTTCTCTTTCCATTAGTATAACTTTAAACGTCGTTGATGCAGCTTTTGGTCTGTTAGCAGCCAATATATAAAAGCTTGACACATCGTCGATATTTTCGACGATGACACTCAGCGAAATCGGAGATCGTCGATAATATCGACGATCGACACCAGTAGGGTTAAAACTCCCATTTGGTATATTCTTTTAAGTTTCATTAACCATCTTCTCACGAGGGCTTTGCTCCTCCAACGGCAGGTTTAAAAATGGTAGCTCCCATTTCATAGGGATTGCCGATTATTTACATTTCATTATTTACAATATCTTAACGACTTTTTAAATATTTACAAGTATGTACAGCATAATTTACTTTCAGTCTGTAGATCAGTATTTGTAAAATCACTAAAATCACATGAATGGAAGCTTTCAAGGATTACTATTACAGGCTTAATATGTTCATCATTGAAATGGTCTTTTTCTACCTATTCCAAATAATGAAATGTAAATACTGTAATCAACAATCCCTATAAAATGGGAGGTACCATTTTTAAACCTGCCGTTGACAGTCCTAAGCCCTCATGAGTAAATGGTGATGGAAAATGGATAATGAAACTTAGAAGAATGCAGCAAATGGGAGCTTTAACAGCGGCAGTCAGACGTGCTGTGCTGTTGGAGCGGAAACGTGGCACCGTCGCAGGGTTTTGATGCCAGGCATCTGAAGGGGTCGTTAATGGGTGACTGCACATCCTAACTCTATCAAATAAATGTCAATTAAAAATCACTGATCAACACTTTGGTTAGAAACCATTTTATTTGGTTTACATGAATCAAGCCGATATAAACAGTACCAAATTATAGTGAGTACTAGTTATCACAGCCGAATAAAAGTTAATTCACAAAAATTACAAGAACTTAAAAAATAAGTAAATTAAAATGTTGAAACTTCACGGTAACATTTGAAAACTATTGACAAAGGTTTGGTAAGTTTCATTTACATGAAACGTTAATTAAATTTTGTATGTTGTTTTAAAGTTGATGTTTCGTTAGAAATTGCAAAAAATCAGTACTTTTTATAAACAGTCACTAATAAACAATTGTTAAGGAGTTATGAAAATTATTTGACAGGCATGGTTCAACGCACAATTAAATTATCTATAATACAAAAAAAATCATGTAATTATCATTATTCGTCTAGGTACAATGTCTTTGTAAACTCAGGTCTACACACTTTTGAAATGGAGGGTAGTTTTAATATTAATTTGAAGCTTAAAAAGCATATAAAATAGTTTTCATAAAAACTGTACTAAAATTAATCTTTTGTCTTTGCAGTATATTAGCCCATAAGCTAATTTAAATCGAGTGTTCCTACTTTTTACTTCCTATAAAATATGTTATTATTTTCAAAAATAGGCTTATTTTTAGTATCTTTCATTTTATTTGTGTCTGTAGTTTCAACCCTTCGTACGTGACATTAAACTCAATGAAATCCGCTGTAGCGCTTATATAAATATATAAAAAAAATATTGAACTATTCAAAGTTTATTTTTTGTCTATTTACAAACACGCTATTACTAAACAAAGAACTTATAACAATAATAAGCATACATGTCTTCAGGGTTGTAACCTCTACAAACAACTGATCACAGTGTAGTTTACTTGACGCGAAAATGTCCACTTAGAATGCAGTGCTGCCTCATAAGATGCGCGTGCAACAGGTAACAACTGATGAGTCATCTTCCAGCTGCTATGCGTCCTACTGTCTCCATTGTTCATATGCACAGAATAAACAATCTCACGAACTCAAGTGGCATCAGTACGAATTAAATGCATAAGAACAATGATTAGCAATATATGTATCTACCACGTACCAAGGGTTAAATATTTTGTATATTTTTTGTAGAGCATTTTATTATTTTTTATGTAGAGCATTTAGCTTGTTTATTTATATTTTTATTATACACCTGCACCTGTATCATCATACCTTTGTACTTGTTTTTACGTATATGCAAAATATGAGTGACCATGACTTCTATTTTTATTAAAATTATTAATTTTGTGATGTGTAATTAATCCAATTCTAAGAGTAAAGAAAACAATATTTAGAATAATTAATGTTTTATTTTTTTAACTAAGGCTATTGGTAAAATTACAAAACCAAACATAGTTCCTTGACATTCCATTGAAGAGTGTTGTTTAACAGATAAGAAAACTGCCCAAGATTTTTTTTTCATATTAATTGTTTTAATTTAGGGGTTGGTTATAAGTGATTTCCTTACTATAAAATCACTTTTTTAAGAAAATCAAGAAATGTATTTTGTTTTGTATAAATTGAACACATTAGTTATTTGTTATAAGTAGATACTGAATTGTAAATTTGCACCATAAATGTGTATATAGATTAACAGTTTGTATACTTGTAATAAATTATCTATTTAGGTACTTTGCAGTTTTTATCAAAAAATCACCATATGTTCTTTTAACTATATACTGAAAGTAAAGCCATGGTATAATATTGTACATCCATTTCTCCAAAACAGTTGGAAATAAGAATGGTAGTTACCAGAGAGCAAAGAATAAAATATAGTAGGCATAAGGCAATCTAAGTGAAGCCGGTAACTCTTACCAACACGGCGACTCCCCCTCCACTGTCTGTTCACTCTAGGCGGAACGCGAGTGTCAGCCGCCTGAAACACTTTCACCCTTGCGATCTTATCTATATTATGTTTGTGGTATCATTGATCAATTTAAATGTTGTAAATAGATTTTATTTTGTTGTGAATACGTAAGTCTGTAAAGAGCTGAATTTTAAAAACTTGTAATGCCGTATTGAGCCACAGTTGGATGGATGGAAAAACAAGCAGGATGGATAATTTTGTATTCCTAAAACATCAAAGATTAAAAAAATTAAAAAGAAAATTTTATAGGCAATATAAATAATTAATTCATGTTTGCCAGAAATCAACAGTAATTCTTACCAATCCCCCCCCCCTCTAAAATCATAGCGAAGTAATAGTTATGTTCATTACGTAATTGTAGGTCTACAAACGTTAGCAATGCACGTACAGTGATATTGACTTAGCCATACACATTCTGTTATATTGATCCACCAGCACACCCATCTGGAAGTATTACCTTTTCATATGTAAATATTATGAATTCAATTAATTTCATTATTATTATTTCTTTATAATACTGTACATTATCCTACTATTAGTAAACTTGTTTTATATAGTTTACTATGGTGTTTAAAATGAATAATTTAAATTCTATTAAATGTTCAATTTTAACATTTTTAGGTACATCAGCAGTGTCTATCTCACCAATATGACAAATATTGGCTTCAACTACTACTTCAGGATAGAATGTATTATGACTACTCTATTTTATTCTCTGCTCTGTAGTACTAACTGCCTTGGCTGCGGTACCCAAGGTGGTACTTTGCCTTGCCATCACACTACGTTCCTATAACCCCATCCATTGCCTTCTCTTCCATTCTTCCCAGTTCTCAGGAAGGAAAGCAGCTCCTTAATCAAGATCATCCTGCTGATAAACCCAGGAGGCAGAAGACCACATCATGAATATCTCTGTATCTCAACTTGTGTCTACCTGATGGTTTTTCCCTCTGGAGCTGTCTTCCTTCCGTACTGCAGTTCAACCTCGGTTATCCTGCCTGATGTGGAACAGTTTCAATAACTCATGATGGATGGCAAGAGAGAGAGAGTAGCGCCTACATTTGCTTGCAATGCAAATTGCGAAGGCTGGCAAATTTTTACGTAACGAACGTTGCCAACAATATATTGTCTCGTAAGATATAAGTTTTTAAAAATAACTATGTTTTACTCATCTAAAATCATAAGTTGAAATACTGTATAGAATTAAAATTAGTCAATGAATAGCATATTCTTTCATTTGAATACCTCGACATGAACACGTAATGTAATTTATTTCTTGTTTTCACTGGTGGCTGGTCATCAGTGTTACAAAACTTTTTGGGTAAAAGTACAATGGAAATGGAGTTTAGTGATCTTTATAAGACATTCCAACTTTTAAAATTGGCTTCGAAAAGAATGTTTTACACTTTTCATAAGAGTCTCGTGCTTTTGAGACTCAAGACTGTGATTTCTCGGCCACCATTAGACATATCTCAACTAATTATACCATTAGTATGTGCTACATTATATTTTCAATAACAATAAGTCAATAGTTTGTAGGTTTAGGGAAGAAAACCACATTGTAAATTGTGCCAAAGTAAAAGATTGTTACATTTTTTTTAAAGTAAACAAATGTGGCCTATTAATTGCACTTTATTACACCATGAATAAAAGAATGTGTCAAGTTACATAAAAACTGTGCCATTTCATAAGTTTTTAAACAATACGCTACAGCTACACTAATACATTTTCCTTGAACTTTTGCTAGTTTTAGTGGTTTGAATGTTGAAAAACATGGAAATCTTAAAATCATGAAAAACTAAGTTTGCCTCAAGCAGTACTATTACTTTAAGTGCATGTAATTCTCATTTGTATCTTTTTTAACTTATAAATACATTTACTACTGCACATATATATATATCTGTACAAATATTTTTTCCTAGCACAGTATTAGATACTTTCAATCTAGCTTACCTTTCACAGTTATGATAAGATAAAGAGGTTTAATCCTGTTCTTTCAGCTCCATTTGTTATCTAGATTGATTAATACCAGTCCAGATAAAACACTTTGGTCAGTCAGTCCTAAGTAGTTAAGCAAATTAAAATGAGTCACTTTAAAATCGGGAGTACGCTGATATGATTTACATCCACAGATTTTGTGATGGTAACGCACAGGCGGTCCAGTGGGAAAATGAAGTCCATTATTCTGACCTTGTTGTTCCAAGTTCACAAGTGTTTTCCAAACTTCATCAATGTTTATTAGAAATAGGATATGTTTGGAGTCTGAAAAAAAGAGGCAGGTCCAAAAATTCATGTTTTTGCTGAGGAAGATATTTTAAGAAGGGCAGAAGATAATCCAGAAATAAGCACAAGGCGACTAGCGGCTGGTACTTGGCCTTTCTCATTGGAAAGTATCAAAAGTTTTTAAAGATAATATGTTTCATCCGTATAATTTCACTCGGATACAGTCTCTTGGACCGAATGATTATGTAACTAGAATTATGTTATGTTGTTGGCTCTTGAACAGAGACATTGATGAGTACCACTTTTTGAAAAAGTTACTGTGGATAGTTAAGGCACGATTCAAGCAAGAGGGTTTTTAACTCTTGTAACATGCATGTCTGGTCAACAGAGAATCCAAGAGCCATGAGGGAATCATCTTTCTGGCATCGATTCAGTATAAATGTATGGGCTTGAGTTGTTGGCGATGTGTTGGTAATGCTGCAATTTTTTGAATGAAACTTGACAGGAGTAAAACAACTACATTTTGTGCAATAAAACTTTCCTCAACTTTTCGATCAACCTACTCAACAGCAGAGTGATGATCTAATCTCCCAGCTAGATGGTGCACCGCCTCAGTTCACTAACGATGTTCGATTGTGGTTAACCGAACATTACCCGGATTGGATTAGTCGTGGGGGTAATGTTGCTTGGCGACCCAAGTCTCCAGATAGACAATATTCTTTATTAACATATTCTTCAAGAACAGTTTTGCGTCAAATATAACATGTGGAATAGTTTCATAAATTAATATAACACTGTCAATAATAAGTCAAGTGATTAAAAATTATTTGAAACAAGAACAAAAAACTCATCAAGAGAATAAAAGGGATGTTCTTTAAGCCAGTGGCAAGGCAGGTCGTCTGTTCCCTTCACTGCTGCTGGAAGATGGTTCCAAAGCTTGGATCCTATATACCTTGGCTTCTCTTCATATTTAGTCAGGCGGTGTACAGGGAGGCAGTAGTTTGTTGCATGTCGGGTGTTGTATGTGTGCAGTTGTGATCCAGTTTTGAGAGAGTTCAGAGTCTTTGTCCCAGCATATGTAATAGTTTCGAGTATGTACAGATTCACGATAGTTAGGATTTTGAGCTCCTTGAACTTTTCCCTGCAGGATTCTCTGGGTGATAGATCACAAAGTGTCCTTATAGCTCTCTTCTGTTGAATAAGTATACGTTGCACATTTGTCTTGGATGAGTTGCCCCAGACCAGTAGCCCATATCGGAGATGTGTTTCAAAAAGAGAGTAGTAGGCTATTTTGGCAGTGTTGAGGTCACTAATGGTCTTGATTCTTCTTATGACATAGATTCCTGTGCTTAATTTCTTACAGAGGTTATCCACATGAGGTGTCCAAGTTAGATGTTCGTCGAGTGTGATGCCAAGGTAGATGGTGCTATCGGTAATTTCTAGGTCTGGCAGTCTTGTCACTGTTTGTTTCCAAAAATTAACTGTTTTGTCTTTGATTGGTTTACAACTAATCTGTTCTGCTTGCAATAGTTGATAGCTGTGTTTAAAGCTGTGGTAGCATTTGTTGCTATAGTATTTGGATTGTTACTGCCTAGCAGTAACACTGTGTCATCGGCATACATAAGCGGTGTACTATGGTTTTGTACAAGTGAGGGGAAGTCATTCGTGAATAAAATGAACAAGACTGGCCCCAGTACGGAACCCTGTGGCACACCTCTAGTTGACTGGGTTTTCGATTTGACACACTGAATTGTTCCTTTATCCACGTGTTTAATCTCTACTATGTGTTTTCTGTTGAGAAGATAGCTCTCAAACCAGTCAGCTGCTTTTTCCTCAATGCCCAGGTTCTTAAGTTTTCTCAGAAGTTCATTATGGTCCAGACAGTCGAAAGCTTTACTGTAGTCAAGGAGTATTGCCATAGGAATGTTGTCAGATTCTAAGTGGTCAACAATAGTTTCGACTAAGTCAACTATGGCTGTAGATGTTGACTTTCCTGCCATAAAGCCATGCTGTTTGTTGTTTAGCAGGTTGTGTTGTTGCAAATGTTGTAATAGTCTGGCTAGGACAAGTTTCTCTATCACTTTAGAAAATGTACTGATAAGGGAGATGGGCCTATAGTTGTTTGCATCAGTTACATCACCTTTCTTAAATTTCGGGTAGACTTTTGCTACTTTTAGTAGTTCTGGAAATTTTCCTTGGGCAAAAGACTTAAAAGCAATGTCAGTTAGAGGTAGCTGAATTTGTTCTTTGCAAGCTTTAAAAATTTTTGCTGATATTCCGTCCACTCCTGCAGAGGGTTTTGCTTTGAATGTGTTAATTATATTGACTACTTCCTGTTCTGTAGTTGGGTGCAAGAAAAGGCTTGGTATATTATGATGTTGGTTTTGGGGGACTGGGAGAGTAGTGTTGATCTGCCCATTTTGTTTCAGAGTTTTATCTGCGATCATGATAAAATGATCGTTTAGATGGTTCGCAATGGCAGCTGGTTCATTTACTTCCTGTCCTTCTACATGCAAAGTTGTTGGTAGCATTTTTATTTGTCCCATCTTCCTTTCATTGTTAATGATTTTCCAAAGTGTTTTTGGTTTGTCATTTGATAGGGCAATGTTTTTTGCTACTTCTAGTCGTTTGACAGTTCTTAGTTTCAAATCATATGATTTCTTCTTTGCCATTGCATCGTACTTGTCCTCTTCTCGTCCTGTCAGGTTGTATTTGTCAAGTGCCTTAAGGAAGATGTTCTTCAGTTGAACTGTCTCTCTGTCTGCGGTAACGTTTTGCTTTGTTCTTTACCTTTTTGACTTGGTGACAGGGCAGGTTATGTCCAAAGCATTTGTCAGAATCTTGCAAAGGTTCTCGTATGATTCATCTACAGAGACCGACTCAAGAACTGTTTTCCAGTTTTGTAGGTCTAGTATTCTCCCCATGTGCATGAGTATTCTATTTTCTGAAGCTGATCTTTGTGTTTCGTTATGTTTCTAATTGTACATAATTGGACAGTGTGGTCTGATATTGCTGTATTAATGATGGTCACATTTAAGTATTCATGACCCAGATCTAACTCCCATTTGGGGATACATGAAAAGGGAAGTGTACAAGAATGTTGTTTGGGCTGAAAATGATTTGTGCAGCCGCATTATTGAAGCTACGAACAAAGTGAGAAATAGACTGTCATTCAAAATCACCGTGTGCGCTATTACAAAAGGATTAGTAACCTGCGTAAGGCGAAATGGAGGGCAATTTGAACATAAAATAAAGTGTTATTGTTTTCTCAACTCCAATGCATTTATTTTCATAGACTAAGACCTTTTTATTTTAAATTAATATTATTTGCTCATGCGCATATTAAGATTTATTTGAAAAGAAGGAACCTCTAAAACAGGCATTGCCTTAGGAGGTCCTAGTATTTTCTTGAAATATGTAATTTATGAAAGGTTTTGTTCTAGTAGTATAAGTTTTATTTTGTTAACAGAGAATTAAGAAGAAACCTTTTTATGTTTGAATGTAATTATATGTATTGTACCGGGTCTTGGACCGGTACAGTTTCGTTTTTTTTCGTCATTGTCTGCCAGGCTGCCTGAGATTCGTTTTTGCCCTGCGTTTTGCGTACTTTGGTAGCCGTTGGCCCAGTTCCGTTTCGTTCCGTGTTCCAGAAGCTTCGGTCAGGTTGGCCTGTCTTCAGTTGTCTTGTGCTGCCTGCAGAATCTCGTCATGATCGGCTAAGGCATACTAAAACTCCAGGGTCCTTGAGTGGGACTTTCAGCCCTCAGCCCGCCGTCCGGGGGAACTTCGATATTCTCCACTGCTAGCCTGGCCTGAGGACCATGTTGGAGCCTGGAGTTGCCCGCTACCCGCCCTACATCTTTGGGGGGTAGAAGTCTTCAGTCCTCAGGTCAGTTCTTTCCATCTTTTCCCGGCGGCTGAGCTGGGGGTGATTTATAAGAAAACAAAAAAATTATAAAAACAAAAAGAAGAAAAAAAAGTTTGCGGAACTTTTGGTGTGGCCTAGGCCTAAAACTAAAAACCTGGACAGTGAATTATGAAACAGCCATGGGGACTTAATTATTTTTTTTATTAACGAGGGAAAGGCTTTTAAAATACCCAAGATTTTTTTGATGTTAATATTTATTTTATTTATATTTATTGTTATTTATTTTTAATTAGTTTATATTCCTTGTTATTAATTAATTAGTTTTATTTGTTGTTATATCTTTTTAGATTTTATAGTTGTTAGGTCCCTATGGTTAAGTCCTGTTATTATTGATTTATATGCTTAGGCCTAGTTATTGTTATTTATTTTTTTTGTTAAGTGTATTAGGGGGGGGTTTTGAAGTGAATTTTTACTCGAACGTTTATTATTTTCCACGACTTCGCGCCCTAATCGTATGTCGATGCGCGCGAGGCTCGAGACAAGGAACGCTCTCTCAACTGTGCCTGAGAGGTTTCCCTTTCTGAGCCTGAGAGCAAGGCGTTTCTCTGTGAGGGGTCGCATTGTGGTTCGGCTCCAGCTGCCCGTTCCCCTACTACTTCCCTTTGGGGTTCACCTTATCCCCTCACTCTATACGTTCCGGGCAGCTGAGCTAACCAAACAATGCGGCTGCCTAAGCCCGCCGTCACAATGTCACCAATATACCAGATCACGATTCTGTACCCTGGTGATCGGAATCGAGGAAGCTGATTCCTGTTAGCGCGAGAGCTACCTTCAAAAAGTATTTGCCTCTGTGGCCCTTCTCAGACGTAGTGAGAAGGCCCTGCGGTGCAAGGGTCCGGGGAGCAATTGCACCATTAATGCCGAGAGTGCTGGTCGTTTTTCTCCATTTTTTGATCGATAGAGCGGCGTCCCCCCTGTTGAGGCGAGGGAGCATGCGTGATTTTAATCGTGGCTCCTTGGCCATTAGGGATGAGCACATCACGGGGCTAGCGGAGTGGACATCAGTTTATTGCATCATCAGAGCAGCTTTCTAACGTATCTAGTCTCCCATCGGTTTGCCCATCCTCTCACTATTCACCGACCAGGGAAAGGGATGGGTCATGGACAGATTTTTGTCGCTGAGAGGCAAAGTCGCAGAAGGGTTAGGGGCGAGGTACCACTGCGGCAATAACAACTATGTCCTCTTCACAGTCCCTAGGGCGAAAAGCTACGGGTCAAAGCGTTCGGCGCCCTCACCCTTTTCCTGCGAAGCCGGACACCGTTTTCGGAGTCATCCGTTGGAATGGCCTATAAGTTCTCCGAAGAACGTGCATCGATTTCGGGCTCTTTTTCTTGCTGAGAGTTTTTTATCCTGTACCTACGACTGTTCTCTCGGGAGCTGCAATCAGCTAGTGCAGTCTGTGCCATCCAGCGCAGCGTGTGCAGATTTTCCGCAGACCTAGCAAGGAGGGATTTCGGAGAGTCATCCGTGCTCTTCCAGGTCCGGAACCCGAGAGAGGATTGATAAAACTGTATGGTCCCTGTGAGGTTGTGAGGTCCAGCCAGTGGGGAAGGGTCCGTTGGTTCTCGGGGCCGTTCCTTTGTGTGTTTTTTTTATGCCTTGTGGCCAACCTTGGGTCAACATTTCGACGTAACCTGTCCCACGGTGCTCGAGGGTCGTGGGGGCGGGAAAACGCTCATGCGCGGGGCGGGGTTGCCTGCCACAATTAGCTCCCCGCGTTGTATGCGACTGGACCGATGGGAGGGGACCCCCATTTTGCCCTTTTTGACACGTCGAGTGCCCCATTGCAGGAGGGTACGTGGGGATTTTTTTTCGGTCCCTATGCAGGGCCATGGCTTCCCGGACTTAGGCGGTTCACCCCTAAAGCCTCGGTGTGTTCCCTGGCGTTTTTTCAGTTTTATCGTTTGGTGGCGTACGGTGGGTTCCCCCCCGAGCCCTTCTTGATGATCTGGTGTTCGGGCATGCGTAAATCACAATCAAGCCCTATTTCTCTTTTGAGTCCCGTGACGCCCTTTAGACTTAGCAAGGCCAAACACGAGAGCCTTTTCGATTCTTCTAATTACTGTGCATGGACGGCATCCCAAACCTCCTCCTCACCCCTTTACATCTTTCCTAAAGGCGTTCATATACATTTTTGAAAAATTGAAGAGTTTTTTTTCCTGGAGGTGGGGTTTCTGTTGCCAAGGACCTTGCGGTTTTCTTGCGTATCCTAGGCAGACTTTTCATTTCCAAAAGTTGGTAAATGGTGCTGACTTCCAGCAAAGCGCCAGATGAATTTGTTTTTTTCAAGTTTTTAATCGGCGAGTTTTTGGGGGTGGCCTCTAGTAGGTTTGATTTCCTGAACTGCCCCGTCCTGCAGTCAGAGAGGTGGGTTGGTGAGCCCGAACAACCCAAGGTGGATCCCGGGTTGTGGTCATCATCCCCCCGGAGCAGGCGGAAGGCCAATAGAGGCTTGTGTTTTTGCCGGTGTATTCCTGTAAATGGGGTTGCTTACGGCCTGAGCTTCGCGAGGTCAGGACTGTTTGTGCCATGCTGGTTACTAGAGGAATATCTACGAAATAGCGGGAGTCCATCTCACCGATTTCTGCAGCCGCGTTAGAAGTTCATCCGTTACAAAAACCTTAGCCTGCCCCCAAAAGATAGGCGAGGTTTATGAGGCTATGAATGAGGATCCTTCTGAGCAAGGGTGTTGGAGTTTGAACCCGATTTCCCCTCGTTCTGACTTATGCCAGTCCCCCCAGCCTTTTTCCTTGGTGCCCAGCCCCTAATGGGTAAGGGTCCCTAGCCCTTGTGATTGGATTTATCCGGAGGCTCAGTCGCTAAGGTCCGCTATTGACTCGGTTAACCCTCTGCCTGAATTTTTGCATTCTGCGTTTTTTTGATTGTTTCGGTTAAGGGCTAAGTTTTTTTTCAGTGTTTTTTTTGATTTTGAACCCGCCTACCACTCCGATTCCATTTGAAAAGAAAGGAATCCACGGCCCATGTACCTAGCTTTCTGTGGTTTTCCCTGGAATCTCCCTATCAGTTCTACTAGGGTTTCCTATGGGTACCCTTGCTGTGGTGCCCAGACCCCTTCTTACTCGTCCCTTGCTTTTTGATCCATCTTCCCCCAATGATGTGAAGTTCAAGTTTTGTCCCTTCAATTACCGGGAGCGAATTCTTCTTGTCTTAGCAGTGAGACTTTCGGGGAGAAACACATGCCAACCCATCTGGAGGGAAGTTCCTAGTTCTCCCGCCTCAAAATCAGCTTTGGCCCTTAACCGTCCAATCCAGAGAAAGTCCACCTTTTTGCTCTGTCCTGATTTCTTTTCCCTGGTCATTCCTGATATCTTCTCCGATGGCGTCCCTGCAATAAAGATCCCCCCTGCCGAGGACCCAGGACAGTCGGAATTTTTTCCTCTCCTCCCAGAGGATGCCAAAGGGGAATATGCCCGTTTTTTTTGTTTGGGGGATGGGTGAATTTTTTTAAAATCCGGTCGCGTCATCCCTAACGGGCCCGAGCTTCTGGCCCCCGGTTGAACGAGCTGCCGAAGAAAGGTGGTCCCCCCCCTTTTTTTGTGTGGGGCCAAGCTCACAGCAGACTGCCCTTTGACCGCTCTTCAAAAGTGGCCCCTAATATCATGCAACCTCCTGTTTCCCCTGCCGTATGCCTGATTTTCAGGCAGAGAAATTCCATTCCTTCAGACTGATGCCTCCACCTCCCGCCATTGCTTGCTTGGTCTTTTTCTCAGGAGTTTGATGGGGTTTCCTGGCAGCCCCATCGACGTTTGCTTTCGAGGACGTTGTCCCTCCCCAGGAAAAGGAAAGCTTCTTCCATTCCTATGAGTTTAAGAGTGTTCCCCCTGGCCTGTTTTGTCTTTTGGGTACGGAACCAAATTTCGGCGTTCTTTTGGGAAAACAATAAGCGCTGAGTTCTTGCTGGAGAACTGACTAATCAGGCACTATCTTTGGCTTTCTTGCCCCATCCCCCGAACAGCCTCGGGAAAAAAAAATTGGTCGCAGGGTGTTCAAGATTTTTTCTGCCTTTTAAGTTCCCGAGTCCAACATCTTTAGTGGGTTTAAAAACAACATCCCTCTATAAGACCTGGTATTTACCAACACCACAAAGTTAACACACCCCCTCACACCAACCCCCAGAAACTGGCATCGCGGATGCTCTTACCCGCATTGTATCACGAACCCAGTGATCCACCTACTGAGGCTGTTGCTCAGTGTGGTGCTGTCCTTCTGGATTTTCCTCTGGCTTTTGACGACCTACTGTCCCATCAGCAGAAAGATCCTGAGCTGTCAGTCATCTTAGGTGAGCTTCAAGAGGGAGGTGCCCACCCTCCCTATTTTCTGTCCAAAGGGGTACTCTGTTGCCGTCCTCGACAGAGGGGTGAACCCCGTGTAGTGCTGCCTAGTCATCTAGTACCGATGGTCTTTCAGTATTATCACTCTTCCCTTGTGGGCGGTCATCTTGGCATTCATAAGACCATCGCTAAGATTCGTAGGTACTCATCTGGAAGGGCATGGACCGGGATGTTGCTGGCAGAGTGCGGGCTTGTCACCTGTGCTCTCTCAGCAAGCCTAGTCAGAATGCAAGGTTGGGGTTGTTAACTTCTGAGGTGGCCGAGCGTCTTTTGAGAAGGTGTTCATCGACTACGTGGGTCCTTTTCCCCGTAGACAAGTCAGGTAACTCCTACCTACTTGTTTGTGTGGATGCTTTCTCGAAGTTCGTTTGGCTTTTCCCACTTCGGAGTGCCACGGCTAAGCTCACCATCCGTGCTCTCCAGTCCCTACTCTTCCAGCACTTTGGTGTGCCTTCCACTCTTGTGTCCGACAACGGTAGCCAGTTTACCTCCCATGAGTTTCGTAGGTTCTGTTTTTGGCAATGGTATCAGGCATGTGACTACCTCTCCGTATTACCCAAAGCCTTCTCATGCAGAGCGGTTCAACCGCAATCTTCGGTCTGCCCTTATTTCCTTCCATGCTGAGAAGCAGAACACCTGGGATGAGAGTCTCTCTTGGCTCCAGCTTGCTTTTAACTCTTCTAAGCATGAGAGTCACAATGCCACTCCCTTCGAAATTCTACATGGCTACCCTCCTAACAACCCCTTTGTCCAACTTGTGGAGGGTTAGAGGATCTTCTACCTACGCCAGGTGCCACTGACGTAGTGTCCACGTGGCGGGCTGCTCGGCGCAACCTGCTACGTGCTAGAGGAGAGAGTAAGGAGGAGGTATGATAAGGGTCGTACTCCTAACCCTTTTCAGGTTGGAGATCTGGTTCATTGTCAGGCTCACCCGGTCAGTTCGGCACGCGGAACGAAGAGCTGCAAAGTTGTGCTACTCGGTGGTCTGGTCCCCACCGCATCGACAGGTTTTTGTCACCGGTGACTGCTCTGCTGGTTTGATCCCCAGTCAGGCAGGGTGTTTAGGAAAGCCCATGTGTCCCAGCTTAAGGCTTTTCCGGGGAAACGGTTGGTCCAGGAGTTGGTGTTCCTGGGGGTTTCTTGGGGCAAAGAGATTGATCACCTCTCTGCGCTCTAGGTGGCTGTTCTGAGAGAGTCTTCATTCTCTCTTTTCTTGTCGGGCCCGACAGTCAGGGTAGTTTGCTCACCTGTTCGTGGGGTTTCCCCTCTTAGGTTCTCTTGGACGTCCTTTGGAACACCACTCTTCGGAGGTCTTCGTCTTCTCTTGGTTCCCTGAAGGTACCGAGTGTTCTCCCCTGCCTGGGTGTGTTGAGGTTTGCAGAGGGAGGTTGTACCGGGTCTTGGACCGGTACAAGTTTCGTTTTTTTTCGTCATTGTCTGCCAGGCTGCCTGAGAATTCGTTTTTTGCCCTGCGTTTTGCGTACTTGGTAGCCGTTGGCCCAGTTCCGTTTCGTTCCGTGTTCCAGAAGCTTCGAGTCAGGTTGGCCTGTCTTCAGTTGTCATTGTGCTGCCTGCAGAATCTCGTCATGATCGGCTAAGGCATACTAAAACTCCAGGGTCCTTGAGTGGGACTTTCAGCCCTCAGCCCGCCGTCGGGGGAACTTCGATATTCTCCTCTGCTAGCACTGGCCTGAGGACCATGTTGGAGCCTGGAGTTGCCCGCTACCCGCCCTACATCTTTGGGGGGTAGAAGTCTTCAGTCCTTCAGGTCAGTTCTTTCCACTCTTTTCCCGGCGGCTGAGCTGGGGGTGATTTATAAGAAAACAAAAAAATTATAAAAACAAAAAGAAGAAAAAAAGTTTGCGGAACTTTTGGTGTGGCCCTAGGCCTAAAACTAAAAACCTGACAGTGAATTTATGAAACAGCCATGGGGACTTAATTATTTTTTTTATTAACGAGGGAAAGGCTTTTAAAATACCCAAGATTTTTTTGATGTTAATATTTATTTTTATTTATATTTATTGTTATTTATTTTTAATTAGTTTATATTCCTTGTTATTAATTAATTAGTTTTATTTGTTGTTATATCTTATTTAGATTTTATAGTTGTTAGGTCCCTATGGTTAAGTCCTGTTATTATTGATTTATATGCTTAGGCCTAGTTATTGTTATTTATTTTTTTTGTTAAGTGTATTAGGGGGGGGTTTTGAAGTGAATTTTTACTCGAACGGTACCGTGTTTATTTTCTTTTAAATTATTTAATTTTTAAACTTTCACCAAAAGGGGATTATTGTTCTTTTGCTTAACTTTTATACGGAGCTGCCCAGGGATTCCGGCTTACTCCCTGGCCCGGTGGAATCAAGGGATGCGGGCCAAAATTGCCGGTGTAATTGGTGATACCAAAAATTTTATAATTTTCTTCACTTTTATTTGGGGCTTAAAATTTGCTTACGTTTGGGGTTATCAATATGTTATAATTTTTTTTGTACTTTTAAAATTGTTAATTAATTATGGCTTAGTTTGGGTGTGCATGCGTGCGTTCTGTCCGTCCCCCCCTCCAGGCCCTAAAACCCGCAGATAGGCCATACAGATTTTGTTAAAATTGGCGTGCGTTAAATTTGGTAAATGTTGAAGTTTGTTTGTTGGAGTCTCAATTATAGCGTTTTCTAGTTATTTATTGTATGCTATGAGTTATCAATGTTCCGAGAATTCTGCGATAATATTGTTTACGTTGGCTACTGTGAGTTGTTTAAGTGGTCTATGTCTATATGGTTTTTATGTTAAATCTAACGGAAGAAATTTGGAATTATTGTTGGCCGCTTCTGCATATTTATGTTTGCTGGCCCATCTGCCCCGTTTTTGAAATTATTTTTTGCGTTAGCTTGCCTAGCGGAACTAAAATATAGTTTCTTGACTCAGCTTGCCGAGTGGTATTTGCTTTGACCCTTACCATGCCCAAACTGCCACCCAATCGTGGAAATCCCAAATCGCTAATCTCGAACTTGTGTCTATAAGCAAGCCGATCCACGAGCCATCCCCCGGTTGGCACGCTTCCCAGCTTTGGTGGGGGGATGGGTCTCAGTATTTTATGTATATATTTCGAGAAAATAAATATATTCTTATTCTATTCTATTCTTATTGTGTATGTTTATTGTTGTAATAAATAAATAAAATTTAAATATCAAATTAACAATTACACTTAAGTTAGTACATTTATTCAGGCATATTGTATGTTTTGAATTAATTTAAATTTTGTTATGTTAATAAGCACTACATGTTTTTCAACATTCAAACTACTAAAGCCAGCAAAAGTTCAAGGAAAATTGTTAGTGTAGCATATTGTTTAAAAGCTTATGAAATTACTCAGTTTTTTATGTAACTTGACACCTTCTTTTCTTCAGGTTTTAACAAAGTGCAATAGACTACAGTTTTTTTTACTTTTTACAAAATGTAACAATCTTTTACTTTGGCACAATTTACAATGTGGTTTTCTTCTCTACACCTACAAACTATTGACTTATTATTATTGGAAATTTAAAGTAGCACATTTTAATGGTATAAATTATTGAGATATGTCTAGTTGTGGCTGAGAAATCGCAGTCTTAGGTCTCAAAGCACGAGTCTTTAATTCTTTCCGAAGCCAATTTTAAGAGTTGGAAGATGTTATGTACATTGCTAATCTCCATTTACATTGTACTTTTACCCAATAATTGTTTTAACACTGATGACCAGCCACTCTGTATATTATTTTAACAGCCTGTAATAAATGGAAATTGAAAAGTGACAGAATGGTTAGCTTGCATTTCAGCTCACTGTTTCATTTTTGTTGGCATGCAACTACAGATGGCCCAGACTAACTGTGCTTACAGACTTAACTGTTCAAACCGTTATGAATATGTACTACCATTTCATTTTTGTGTCCAAAGAATAAATATTCTCACTATGAAGTTTAATCTTTTAATCAATAGCATTGTGATCATTCGGCTGTTATTAAAAGAATAGTTTAATATTTTCAAAATGTCAAAACCACGTGTGATTTGTTTACCTATTTAAATTTGGAGGCAAAACATGGAAGAAGAACATTTATTATATTAAAAAATGAAATAAAAGTTTTCTCTCCAAATTCTTTTCTCATAAAATTGTTTACATTTTTTTTTAATTTCTCGACTTTGTAGAGTACTTAACCATACAATTTAGGATGTTAACTTTATATCACTCACTGAATCAATTTCATAAACAATATATAACATAACAAATACAACCAGAGGGGGGTCCGGACCCCCCCTCAGGTGCCAAACTTAAAATGGTTATCAGGCCAGTTATTACTTCTTGAGAAAATATATATTTTGCTGATTGTATCATAATCAGATTAATGTATTGAAGTATAGAACGTAGTCAATATTTATTAGATTTGATCAATATCTTTAAGGTGGCCGTTTCCCAAACCGCCAAGTCACTGCTGGGAAGTCCATAACGCATTTAGTAGGGGATACCTTCTTACCGATGCAGGCTGGAAGTTATTTTTGGTGCAATGAGGAGAGACGAGTAGGCCCAGACGAATCGAAAAGCCTCTTGGGAATGATAGTGGTCAATGCTAGTTTTACCAATGAATACAGATATATAAGAAGCGAAATAGATAGGGAAATAATCAGACTTCCTGTAGCAGACGAAGAGATTAGCGCGGCTGCCAATATGCAGCGCTGGTTTACTTTCTCTCTCATTCTCATAGCAAGTTGCAATCTTCCCTCTCACTCTTAAGCTGTCACGTAACAAGCTCAACTTAGCGGCAGCTGCGCCAAGATAGGAAGATATAAAAAAGTAGACTGTCTCTTTAACATTGGCTTTTTAACGAAAGGATTGGTTCTTGTCTCTGTACTTACGCAGGCCTAAAAAATGTAGACATTGTATAAAAAAATTTAGTTAACAGTATTAGTTGCAGCAAAACCACTGCAGCAGTATGGTGATAAAAAATGAACTATTATCATGAAAATCCTAGATAACTTAGTTTTTACTAATTATACTTCCAAGGTATAAAGGTCACTTTTGTTAAAAACTAATAAAAAAAAACTAATAAAAGTAGTGGAAGGTGGTTTTGTTTAGAGATCCTGTTTTGTAATCTACAATCATGTTTTTAGGGCGGTCTTTAAACATGAGTCTAAGCATTCAAGATTTTATTTGTCGAAAACTTTACAAAAAGTATGACAACGTCAATAGCCTAAGTTACAGTAATGTTTTCACAATGTCATAATATTCACTAATATTATACAAGCAATTATTAGTTAGTAGTCTATACAACTAAGTCTATACAAGTCTCTTACAAAATGTCTTAAATTTAGTATAAGGCAACACTTTGATGTAATCAGGTAGAGCATTGTACAATCGGATGCCCTGGTGTTCCACACTATTCATTGTACTTGTGTAGACACATCTCTTTACACTAAGATTATTTTTATGCCTAGTGTCATGCTGGTGGGTGTCCGCCATTTTAGGTAATTCATTCACTTTTCCTTTGGTGTGTAACAGTACTGATTGTATATACATAGAAGACAAGGACATGATACCCAGACTTCTAAAATAGGGCTTACAGTGAGTTTGTCCTGATACTCCACAAATCAACCTTATAGCTTTTGTGCCACATGCATTGATTGTATACACATGCATATAATTAAGTGTCTAAGTAAGTTACAAGGATAGTAAGGTATCCTGAATAAATATGGATGAAATGAAATGAACGAGAAATTATTTTATGTTGATTTAAACTGAAAAAGTATTTCATTTTATTATGATATTTCTTAAACATCATGTTTCCATTCATGCAATGCTGAATTGATATAGTGTAAGGAAATTAACTTTTCAGATGGATTTAAAAAAAATTGTGGTTTGTTTGTTTTGATATTAATTTTTGTATACTCAAATCAAATTTTTGATGTGGACCCCCTTCTGCAATTTCTGGCTACGTCCCTAATAAAACAATAAAATGAAATTGATACAGTAATATAAAGTAATCAATATTCACAAATAAATGAGATGCATATTACTTTAAAAATTTGTAAATGTTACTAGTAAACTACACGGTGCGGCAAAATAACCTCCCTATTTTCGTTGCTTTGTAGTGAGCAGAGTGGGACACTCAGAATGGTGTGGATAACGGCAATCGGTGCAAGATACGGGAAGTTTACATGACACTCAGTCCATAGGCACCACTTGACAGCTGCTATCATACTGTGGACAAGTACACAGAGAGCTTCTGTGGTCTAAGCATTTATCCGCAACAATAATTGAGTAATCGCAGCTCAGCGCTTATTATTCAGAACATTTCTAATTCATCCTCAGGAGTAATAATAACCCTCATGAAATCCATGAGAGACCTGTTCATAGTGAACGTGTGATTGTTTGATACACTAACGTCCCTCAATATAACTCACGACATGGAATCATTGGCTTTAAATTGTTCAAAGAGGATGGCATTGTTGTTACTGTAAACTTAAACAGGCATGCCAATATGATTGAAGAATTTTTTTAATCTACCCTACAAGAGCGGGCTTTCAAGAATGTGTGGTTCCAGCAAGACGGTGCCACAGCTCCTACTCCCCAAACATCAATGAACATTTTAGGTATATGTTTCCTGGCCAATTGATTTCTCAGGGAGGGAACATTATGTAGCCTACACGATCACTCAATTTAACTCATTGTAAGTTTTTTGTGGGGTTACTTAAAGACCGAGGTGTTCAAACATCGCACTAGGACCAGTAAGATCCAAAGCCAAGGAATATGTGAGGTAGTTCAGCACATAACTCAGGCCATGCTCGAGAAAGTCAACGTGAGCTTCAGAATTTGCTTGCAACAGTGTATTGATGAAAGAAAAGCCAACACTTATCTTAACCCTTTCGCTTCCGACGTCCGTTATGTGGTATTTGCGAAGACTTCCAAGGTCCTTTTTGGTGAAAATGCATTGTTTTAAGAAATATGCTATATATTTTTTATTTATGAATGGAATTGAATGATTTTTGTTTTGTTTTTTTTGTCATTAAATTCTCTATAAATATAATTGATAAAGTAATATTTATTAGTTAAAAAATGTTTATTTATATGTATATACATGTATAAATAATTTTTAATTTTTTTTATTTTTGTAGTTTGAACTAACCTACAGTGCACAAAAAAAATCTTAGAACATTTTCAATATATACATTTTAAGAGGGGGCCGGATAGAAGCCGGCCGCCGCGCTCTGACTCCAGCCCGTTTAACATGGGAGAAATATTTAGTTTCTTAATTACCGCCTAACCGACGGTTATTTGAGAAAAATGAAGAAGTAGCCCGAATCTACGAGTCATTTACTATTATTAGAGGTATATAATTTAAACAATAATAATTTATATTTGTTACAAATTGAGTTTTAAGAGAACGTTTTTCCCATTTAAACCTACGAATAATTGACTAATTTGAAATTACTAGTTAAAACGTTATTTACTGTGATAAAAATATAATTTTTGCATCATTAGAATCCTTATTATTTTTAGTACGGGGAGACTTCGATTTTTAAAAAATAATAATTTGTTAGTAGTTATTTTTGGCAATTCTAAAAAATGTTTGCATGTAGATGTTACTCATTGGGCGGTAGAAGTTCAGAGATATCCTCACAGAGCGCTGCACCTTCGTTTGTAGTCTGCACTCTGCAGTCCTGTCTATTCCACGCCAGGAGTCAGACTGTCATTGATATATTTTAAAACATAATGCTTGATTTCTATCTTATGTGAATACATTTTTACGTGAACATAATAATTAATTGTGTTTAAATCTAGTACTATAACACATATAGTAAAGATTTAGTTCTTTATAGTAAAAATATTTCCTTATGTGCATTTTTTTTTATTCAGTAATATAAATGTAATAGTTATATATATGAAACATATAGTTTTTTAATGTTGAAAGTAGCAAGATCATTATTATTGTATATTATTACAATATTAGTTTTTTTAAACATTAAAGTAAAAATAAAACAGTGCTAGAAGGTATTTACTTAATTTTCTACCTGTAATGATCGAGGCTGGCGGATTACTATGTAACAATTCTTTGTGTTAATATATGTTACAATTGTATCTGACAAACTTATTCTCAGATTATTAACATTTGAAATTAATAATTAGGACAAAATGTCTGTGGTGCTAGGGAAGTTTAAATTAATAATAATGTTACATGTAAAGGAGTATGAGAATGTTTATCTGGAGGTGTATATGTACCGTTGTATAACATAAACTGTGTGAACCCTGTCATCGCAGCAACATTTGGCGACAGACTTTCACAGATTTACAACCCATACCGGATGTACGAAACAAAGCCAAGAGGGTAGCGCGGCGGCATCCAAAAATTCCAGTCACAAGTGTTACTAGCCTTGACCAACTGATCGTGAACGAGGTTCGATTATGTATTGAAACAGTTTAGACTACGAAACTTGTAATTACTGTCCCTGCAACCAATAAAGATTTGTTATGAGTCTCTTACTGACCCTTTTCTTATAAAACATGTTTATAATCAAGATATCGTAATTTTAATTATATCAATCGCCAAAGAAGACGGTTTTTTCTAGATTTTTGATTTTTTAATGACTTACTGAGTGATATAGTGATCACAGAAAATAAAATTCAAGCTATGTACAGTGTGCTCAAACACCGTGCTCTGAAAACAGGAAAACGCGTTACAAAATACGGAAATCGTCAGATTGATGAATTATAGCAGACGAGCCATAAAACGTAAATAAGACATTACTTGATAACACATGAAGACCTTACTAGGCAAACACATGAAGACCTTACTAGGCAAACACATGAAGACATAACTAGGCAAAACCATGAAGACCTTACTAGGCAAACACATGAAGACCTTACTAGGCAAACACATGAAGACCTTACTAGGCAAACACATGAAGACATAACTAGGCAAAACCATGAAGACCTTACTAGGCAAACCCATGAAGACCTTACTAGGCAAAACCACGAAGACCTTACTAGGCAAACACATGAAGACATAACTAGGCAAAACCATGAAGACCTTACTAGGCAAAACCATGAAGACCTTACTAGGCAAACACATGAAGACCTTACTAGGCAAAACCACGAAGACCTTAATAGGCAAACATATGAAGACCTTACTAGGCAAACACATGAAGACCTTACTAGGCAAACACATGAAGACATAACTAGGCAAAACCATGAAGACCTTACTAAGCAAATCCATGAAGACCTTACTAGGCAAACACATGAAGACCTTACTAGGCAAACACATGAAGACCTTACTAGGCAAACACATGAAGACCTTACTAGGCAAACACATGAAGACCTTACTAGGCAAACACATGAAGACATAACTAGGCAAAACCATGAAGACCTTACTAGGCAAACACATGAAGACCTAACTAGGCAAAACCATGAAGACCTTACTAGGCAAACCCATGAAGACCTTACCAGGCAAACACATGAATGCCTTACTAGGCTCCTTGTATCTTGTTACATTATAATAGGCTAGCATATACATTTATTTATTTTAAAATTGTATTAGGTTAAGATTTTATCCACATTCTAAATTCATAATCTAAATTTATTGTATAGTATTATTATTTACTTACTTTTTAGGTGTTCAATATTTAGTTATATTCTCCTTGTATGTACAGTTTACATTTTCTAGAGCCCGGGTATGTTGGTTATATAATGATTTTATTTTTATTTTATTTAGTTAGGTGTTCCATGTCTGAAAACAGGAAATCGTAACTGTAAAAGTTAGAAAAATAAGTTGTGTCAGTTGTATCTGTACTGTTGTCTACTATAACGGTATAACTATTTTACTGGGTTATTTATATTATTATTTTAAACTTAGTTTTGTAATACGTCATTAAATAAGTTGTATTAAGTTTCTTATAATTGATATTCAATAAGAATTTGTTTAGTCATTAATATTGTAATAGTAAATGATCGTGTAATGCTATACCTTTTGGTGTATTTGTAGTGTAATGATAGCTAAGGAATGGGTGATATTGTTTAATGTAATAAAGAAGTAATTTTAAACTCGTTCCGTTCATTTATAAAGTACATGTTTAGTAGTACAGTCAGGTTTCATAACCAAAGTATGGTGTTATTTGGAGTCATTTTCCTATAATTTTGTAAGGTTTTATCCGCTGTCAAATTATTTCAATATGAAAACAATTAAGGTCTACAACACCGACAGAACTACAACTAACCGTAGGCTTACCACTCAACAGCTAGGACTCAGGCTTGTGACTCTAGAGTGACCTTGACTCAAAAGATAAACAAACTACCACGTATCAACTATCAACCCAACAGGACGGTAACCTTTTCATCTTCCAAGCAGAGTTAGTTCGATATTCCAACGGTAGTGGGAGTTCATTCGTTGGATATAGACAACAAATTAATTACAAATACAGTAAGTACATACGATAATATAACTACACATTACTTTATTGTAGAATGATACAAACGAAATATGACACATTGGGTTTTTAATTATTGCGTACAAAGTATAACCTAAACACATGCGCGATGTAGGCTACACTTGCCGCTTGTCTGTAGTTGTGAAACGGTGAAATAACGTTAGAGCTGTGTTGTTTTCTATCTAGTATTCATTTGGAAGTTGGCAATGTAACGCATCTATCGTTTATACTCGTTCAAAAAAGAAAAAATATACTAGCTGAATTTAATGTAGGATAAAAGTACTTATAAATTAAAAACAGAATAAAATACCGTTAGGGGCCTATATGAGTTTTTGAAAATCGTCAGGTGCACAAGTAAAATAATAAAAAGTTTCATGAAACACGGTAATCTTGTTTTCTCGTGAAAAGTAAACAAAATAAGCGTTTACTGATAAGACATAGACATGGGAATGGATATAATGATCATTTCGAAGTCAGGGTGCAAATCAGTATTTTTATGTACGTCATTTACAAAAATACTTATATCATTTTATAGATTTAATAACGTAATAGCGACTATAGTGCATATTGATTAAATTATTATATGCTGATGCAACATTTACTCTTATTTTTAAAACAGGTAGTACTAAATGAATGTATGCTATTGCTATTCGCGGGTTAATAATTAATTACAATATCCTTTTTACTTAAGCTTTGTAGAAGTTAGATTGATTACAGTTTGATGTTTGTGTTTTTATGAAGACAATATTGTTAATATTATTTGTGTTATAATATTAAATGATTAAAATATTAAAAACGTGTGCAATATTTTAAAAACCTGAGTCCACTAAAAATATAAAAGGTAAGGCTTGTTAAGATTTAATTGCAGTAATTTGTGTTATTCATACAATGACTAATAAGCAATAAGGACTCTATTATCATTTTTCAGTTGTAATTGAAAAATGGTTTGATGATATTGAGCTGCATAATCAATATTTTTGTCACGCCATTTTTGTCATCATACTATTATATTTAAATTAGCAGATACTCTAATTAATTTCGTTCATTTCACATGTGTACTAATGTGTCATTAAATTATTTTTATTTTCTGTTAGTTTTACATTTAGTCATTCGCTTTTATAAATTGGTTTCATTCGTTTGTGTCAGTTACTTGTAAATATTTTAAATATCACAAACTCTAATTTTGTGAACTACCGAAGGAATGAGGACAAACGGACCGCGGAAGGCCCCAGACAACCCTGTTGACTGGCGGTGTCAGTCACTCGTCCCTATAAAAGATTAGAAAGAAAGTGAAGTGATGGTGCAAGGGGCGAACGGCCGAGCAATAAATAAATGCCTTGTCAGCCTAGCCAAGAAGCGCTCCTAGTGCCTAAAACGCCAACTACCAACACAGACAACGTACTGCACTAAACACCGCTCCCTGTGGCCGTTCGCCAAACTAAAATGCGATTTTCAACCTGACTCCGGAGCCCTCTTAAAGATAATCTTGTTGCTAACATGCTTACAAATTTGTATGGTCTTACCTTTAAAAATGTCTGAGTTGTAGAATTTTTTTACGCTGATTCGCAATCAATTCATGGAAGATAGTGTTCTCGCTAATGGGCGATCGTTCTCGTTTTCGTCTACCGTTACTCATATTTACACTTCGATATAAACACTAAACAAACTATAAAGAAGCAAATACTAATTATGAAATAAATAAAACACTCTAAAAACAACTAAAAGTAATACGCAACACAGCTGACATCAAACGGACACATATGCTAAAGGCTAAGTTGTAAGTCACAGACGTTCAAATTCAAAGATGCGTAAAATTAAAGTTATTATTCAAAAGACGATAAAACCTAATTTCTAGTGTAACCTGTATGTTTATGCATACGTTGCTATAGTTTCATAATAATCGGACGAATTTTAGTAACTGAAAAAAATTTTCCGCGGACGTCCGATATATCGGACGTTGGAAGTTTTCGAAAAAACCATGACGTCCGATATATCGGACGTCGGAAGCGAAAGGGTTAAAGCCTTTTTAAAACAATATGAAAAACTTCCCAATTTGTAGAATAACTTAAAATAGAAATATTTATTTTATTTTTTTTTAAATCTGTTTTTATTTAGGTGTATAAATAGGGAGGTTATTTTGTTGCATCCCAATAAGGTTTATCCTAAATGTTTTTAAATCCCTATCAATGAAAATAAGACCAAGCAGATTATTCAACATAAATTATAAATACACCAGTACCTAACATTTGTACTAGTTTTCAATCAGTTGTTCAGTAAGAATAAATGTTTTTAGAAAAGTACCCCCACCCTGTTTCTATCAATCCCTCCTCCAGTTCACATGCACCTTTAGGCTGGGCCATCTGTAGGTAGTTATTTTCACTTTGTGTCTTGATGATAATCTCTCACCATTCTTACTGTATCTGAGTCCTATCTACTTATCTCATTAACAAATTAGTTATTGTGTAACTGATTAAGATACCTGTAGTTGGAACAAATTATTGGATCATGGAGTAATAAAACACTCAATTATAAAATATAAAAGAATATATTACTTTCTTTTGAATAAAATACTGCATAGTAAATACTGTACATGTTAGGTAGGTTTTGAGGGTTAACTCCTGGAGGAATGTAGGGTATACCAAGGCCATAGAAGTGCCACACCTCCCAGGCAATAAGTGGGCATGGACCCAAGTGACCAATAACCTGCACAAAACACAGCATATTTTAGAAATTATAAATGTAGATTATTTTTACATCCAAAAGTAATGGCTTATTTTTTTCACAGACTAGAACAAATTAAAAGTGCAAATTTATTTAATTTGAAAAATTATGTTAAGAATGTAGATTCTATTATTGCTGAGTGAAACCGGAGTCTCCAGGGTATACATATAGAGAATTTTTAGGTTGGTAATTAACAGTTTTTAAATATCAAAAAAATATGTTTATTTTATTTTTTGTTTATTTTATTTTGTTTCAAATATTTTTTATTACAAATATCTTTAAATACACTAAAACCGTTGTATATTCGCATAACAAAACTTATTCGTACCTCCTCTTACGAGTGTTTAATATAAATTATTTTAATAACATATTTAAACCTTTGTTTAGGTTTATTTTGAAGCTAACTTTTCAATTCCATTCAAATATCCAACAGTATAAACAAAGCATACATGAAAAGTGTCAAAGCATGGTTTGTCTAAATCTTTTTTATAACTAAAGAAAATAAAACAATTGAATTGTAAGTCTTATTCATAAAATATTCCTGAATTGTATACAAAGCTTTTTCATTCAAGAAAGATTTTAACTTTTCTTCAGCTGTTTTAACTATTTCTAGCTTAATATTATTTGGCAAGTGATTAAGAAATCGGATTACCAGCATGAGCAGGATTGATTTAAATAATTTTTTTATAACTGAAGAGTTAAAAGTTTAGTCTATTTCTATTATTATAATTATAAATGTAATTTTGCTTAGGTAAATTATTATAATTATCATGAAGTACAGTGAGACCCCTCAAATCCGAACTAATTTGGATTGAAGCCTGTTCGGATTAGCCAAAAAATACCGTTAACATATCTGGATATGGCTATTGTTAGGGCAAACGATCGCCTGAAGGAGGCAGGTATGGCGTAATGGCCGGCAAGGAAAGAATAAGCAGTGCAATGACGTTGACAGGCGAGTGGACAACGCAGGTAGATGCGCACGCGTAGCACATTGCTCCTTGGCAACTGTGCTAAAAATACATTACGTAACACAAGCCGTCTTTAGCCACTAGCCAGTGCTGTCTAGTAATCTAAGAGCTAACAACTGTTGTTGTGATCGTGTACTGAATAATACAGTAGTCTGTGTTAGTTCAGTTTGTGTAAAGTATACGAGTTTTTGTTTTACATATTGTATTTTGAATTGTGTTGTAATTTATTTTATTTATTTCTGTACAAAGAATTTTTTTAAATTATTTAACTGAATTGTGTTGATTAATTGTAATCATGGCACGCAAAAGGAAACATAATTCTTGTACTGTTGAACAAAAACTGAAAGAGCAACAGTACTCACCTATAGCATGAACTGCCACTGATTTAAGTGTACAGTTTTATTTTATGTAACTAAATATTACTTCATTACAGACTAAGCTGATCAAAGTTATGATGGAATTTGATTAATTGTAATCATGGCATGCAAAAGGAAACAGTTCTTGTACTGTTGAGCAAAAAGTAAAAGTTTTAAAGCGTTTTAGACAGTGGGTAAAAGTGCCACAAAGTTAGCTGCCGAGTTTTCAGTAGAAAAAGTAATGATCAGCAATTGGGAAAAAATCGTTCCACAATCAAATAATTTTGTAATTCCACAAGTGAAAATACAAATTACCATTGATGGTAATTGGCAAATCTGCCAAACCAAGAGCCCTAAAGAATTTAAATATAAATTCTCTTTCTGTTTTTTACATGAGTCAGAAAAAGTCATGGATGACTCATCCTCTTTTCTAAGAGTGGTTTGATAAGCAATTTGTTCCTTCTGTGCAGAAATGAAGAAAATGAACTTCCACAAAGAGAAGAAATTGTTAAATTAGTAACGTCCACAAAAATGCAAACTTTATTACTGATACCAAGCTTTGAAATACAATCACGTTAAGTTCTAAAATAGCAAAGGAAGAGGAAAGAGCCCAATACTGAGCCCTGTGGAGGAGAATATTTCATCCTTTTTGTTATAGAGTTTATAATCACCACCCTACTGCCAAATACACGTTTGGTCTCAACTATTGTTGACTATACTCTAAGTAAGATTTTATTAGAAAACCTCTTTTCCAGAGATTCCATAACTTCTTAGTCTTTTAATTAAGAGAGAATGGGATACACTGTTAAACACAAAAGTCATATCAAGAAATGTAGTAACAGTGTGTTCCCCTTTCTCTAGTTTGTCAATTACGTTTCCAATAAAGGAAGTAATAGCAGTTATTGTGAATTTATTTTGCCTCTATGTGGATCACTCTCGAAAGGTTTTTTATCTCAAAATAATTTACAAGGTGATTTAGCATACATTTTTCAAACACTTATGACAAAGATGGTTGAATAGATATTGGTCTATAATTATATTATATTTAATATCTTCTTTGTTAGTTAAAGGAATAATTTTAGATGTTTTGTGTTCTGTTGGATAGATACCAGATACAAGTCATGAGTTAATTACGTCATGTAATGGCTTTAGAAGCAACAGTTTAGCATCTTTTGTAATTTTTGTGAGATCCTGAGGTTGCACAAATTACATGTACTGGTGGGTCAATACTACTGTACGTGTAGAGGTGGGCTGGTGGGTCAATACTATTGTACATGTAGAGGTGGGCTGGTGGGTCAAAATCACTGTACATGTAGAGGTGGGCTGGTGGGTCAATACAACTGTAGTGTAGTGTGAGACCCATCCCCCCCCCCCCCAAAGCTGGAAAGCGCGCCAACTGGGGGATGGCTCAAAACAAGTCGAGCGACGGGATCACGGGTGGCAGTTGGAGGGTCCAAATAAAACTCGGCAGCTGAGCAAAACTGATTTATTACCAAAGAGCAAATATTAAATAATCAAAAACGGCAGAAGGCCACAAAATCAATTCGCACTTCAATAAATAACAATTAACACTAAAATTAACAAGATAAGACACAAAAGCTACAAAAACAACAAACGCAACAAATACCAAAATTACCAATTAACAACTACATGGCCTATCTGCAGCCTAGCCAGAGACACCCAAAACGTAAGACAAATTTATTAGGCCCCAAATAAAAGTGAAAATTTAGAAAATGTCTGGAAAACAACAATTAAGCCGGCAATTTGGCCCACATCCCTTGATTCCACCGGGCCAGGGAGTAAGCCGGAATCCCTGGGCAGCTCCGAATTTGAAGTTACGCAAAAATCCCCTTTTGGTGAGTTTAAAAAATTAAACAATTTAAAAAAATATATATAAAACGGTCCCGTTCGAGTAAAAATTCACTTCCAAACCCCCCCTAATACACTTAACAAAAAATAAATAACGATCACTAGGCCTAAACATAACAATAAATAATAACATAACTTAACCATAGGGACCTAACAAATATAAAATCTAAAAAATATAACAACCAATAAAACTAACTAAATAACTAACAATAAATATCAACATAAGCTTTTTCCTTTTCTTAAATTTTTTTATATATAGATAACAATGTCCCCATGGCTGTGTTGCATCACTTTTCTAGTTTTAGGCCTAGGCCACATTAAATTGTTCCACCACCATTCTTTTCTTCTTTTTTTTTTATATATATATCACTGGTTTTTCTTGGTTTATTTTTTATGTAAAAATTTCAACAGCAAAACCCCCAGCTCAGCCGCCGGGAAAACAAGATGGAAAACACTGACCTGAGGACAGGAGACTTATACCACAAAGATGTAGAGCGGGTAGCGGGCGCCTCCAGGCTCCAACATGGTCCTCAGGCCAGGCTAGCAGTGCAGAATGGTCGGCAATCCCCGGACGGCAGGCTGAGGGTGAAATGTCCTACTCAAGGACCCTGGAGTTTTAGAGCTTCTAGCCTATCATCTCGTGACTAACGGCTGCTGACCAACCAACTCGAACTACTAGAACAATCTAGACTGATGGCCAACCTGACAGACGAAGGCAGGAACACGGAACGAACGGATCCGGGCCAGCCACCAAATTATGCGAATCGCCGGGCAAAAGCGAATCTCAGGCAGCCTGGCAGACAACGACGAAAAAAAAACGTAATGTACCGATCAAAGACCCGGTACAACCTCCCTCTGCAAAACCTCAACACACCCAGGCAGGGGAGAAAACTCGGTACCTCAGGGAACCAAACAGAAGACGAAGAAGACCTCCGAAGAGTGGTGTTCCAAGGACGCCCAAGAGAACCTAAGAGGGGAAACCCCTCGAACAGGGAGCGAACTACCCTGACTGTCGGGCCCGACAAGAAAAGAGAGAAAGAAGACTCTCTCAGAACAGCCACCTAGGGCGCAGAGGTGATCAATCTCTTTGCCCCAAGAAACCCCCAGGAACACCAACTCCTGGACCAACCGTTCCCCGGAAAGCCTTAAGCTGGGACACATGGGCTTTCCTGAACACCCTGCCTGACTGGGGATCAACCAGCAGAGCAGTCACCGGTGACAAAAACCTGTCGATGCGGTGGGGACCAGACCACCGATAGCACAACTTTGCAGCTCTTCGTTCCGCGGCCGAACTGACCGGGTGAGCCTGACAAAGAACCAGATCTCCAACCTGAAAAGGGTTAGGAGTGCGACCCTTATCATACCTCCTCCTTACTCTCTCTCTAGCACGTAGCAGGTTGCGCCGAGCAGCCCGCCACGTGGACACTACGTCAGTGGCACCTGGCGTAGGTAGAAGATCCTCTAACCTCCACAGGTTGGACAAAGGGTTGTTAGGAGGGTAGCCATGTAGAATTTCGAAGGGAGTGGTATTGTGACTCTCATGCTTGGAAGAATTAAAAGCAAGCTGGAGCCAAGAGAGACTCTCATCCCAGGTGTTCTGCTTCTCAGCATGGAAGGTAATAAGGGCAGACCGAAGATTGCGGTTGAACCGCTCTGCATGAGAAGGCTGTGGGTAATAAGGAGAGGTAGTCACATGCCTGATACCATTGCCAAAACAGAACCTACGAAACTCGTGTGAGGTAAACTGGCTACCGTTGTCGGACACAAGAGTGGAAGGCACACCAAAGTGCTGGAAGAGTTGGGACTGGAGAGCACGGATGGTGAGCTTAGCCGTGGCACTCCGAAGTGGGAAAAGCCAAACGAACTTCGAGAAAGCATCCACACAAACAAGTAGGTAGGAGCTACCTGACTTGCTACGGGGAAAAGGACCCACGTAGTCGATGAACACCTTCTCAAAAGGACGCTCGGCCACCTCAGAAGATAACAACCCTAACCTTGCATTCTGACTAGGCTTGCTGAGAGAGCACAGGTGACAAGCCCGCACTCTGCCCGCAACATCCTGGTCCATGCCCTTCCAGATGAAGTACCTACGAATCTTAGCGATGGTCTTATGAATGCCAAGATGACCGCCCACAAGAGAAGAGTGATAATATTGAAAGACCATCGGTACTAGATGACTAGGCAGCACTACACGGGGTTCACCCCTCTGTCGAGGACGGCAACAGAGTACCCCTTTGGACAGAAAATAGGGAGGGTGGGCACCTCCCTCTTGAAGCTCACCTAAGATGACTGACAGCTCGGGATCTTTCTGCTGATGGGACAGTAGGTCGTCAAAAGCCAGAGGAAAATCCAGAAGAACAGCACCACACTGAGCAACAGCCTCAGCCGGTGGATCACTGGGTTCGTGGTACATGCGGGAAAGAGCATCCACGATGACATTCTGGGTACCCCTAAGATGATGAACTCGGAACTTAAAGGCAGAAATTTTGACCACCCAGCGACCAATTTTCCCGAGCTGTCGGGGATGGGCAAGAAGCCAAGATAGTGCCTGATTGTCAGTCTCCAGCAAGAACTCAGCGTGTTCCAAGAAACGCCGAAACTTGTCCGTACCAAAGACAACCGCCAGACACTCTAACTCATAGATGGAAGAAGCTTTCTGTTCCTGGTGAGACAAAGTCCTCGAAGCAAAAGCGATGGGCTGCCTGACCCCATCAAACTCCTGAGAAAGAACAGCAGCAATGGCGGAGAAGGAGGCATCAGTCTGAAGAATAAATTCTCTGCTGAAATCAGGCATACGCAGGACAGGAGGTTGCATGATAGCCTCCTTGAGAGCATCAAAGGCAGTCTGCTGAGCTTGGCCCCACACAAAAGGGACACCTTTCTTTCGCAGCTCGTTCAACGGGGCAACAAGCTCGGCCACGTTAGGGATGAAGCGCCGGTAAAAATTCACCATCCCCACAAAACGGGCAATCCCCTTGGCATCTCTGGGAGGAGGAAAATCCCGAATGCCCTGGGTCCTCGCAGGATCTATGCAGACGCCTCGAGAAGAGATAAGATGACCCAGAAAAGAAATCTCAGGACGAGCAAAAGTGACTTTCTCTGGATTGACGGTAAGGCCAGCTGATTTAAGGCGACTAAGAACTTCCTCCAGATGTTGCATGTGTTCCCCGAAAGTCTCACTGTAGACAAGAAGGTCGTCCAGGTAATTGAAGACAAACTTGAACTTCACATCTTGGAAGATGGAATCAAGCAGACGAGTAAGAGTCTGGGCACCCACAGCAAGACCCATAGGAACCCTAGTGAACTGGTAAAGATTCCAGAGAACACAGAAGCTAGTCATAGGCCGTGATTCCTTCTTCAATGGAATCTGATGGTAGGCCTGGTTCAAATCAAACACACTGAAAAACTTAGCCTTACCGAACTAATGAAACGCCGAATGCAAATCAGGCAGAGGTACCGAGTCAATAGCGACCTTAGCGTTGAGCCTCCGATAATCCATCACAAGCCTAGACTTACCATTAGGCTTGGGCACAAGAAAAGCTGGACTGGCATAAGCAGAACGAGACGGTTCAATCACACCCTTGCTCAGAAGATCCTCAATCATAGCCCTCATAACCTCCATCTTTGGGGGAGCAAGTTTGTACGGATGACTTCTAACTGGCTGAGAATCGGTGAGGTGGATCTCATACTCCAGAAGAGAAGTGACCCCAAGCTCAGCCGTAAGCACATCAGGAAACCGCAAACACAGCCTCCTAATGGCCTCCGCCTGCTCAGGGGGGAGATGACCAACTGGATCCACCTTGGGTTGTTCGGGATCACAACCCACCTCTCTGACTGCAGGAGGGCAGTCAGAATCACCTACTAGAGGCACCAAAACTCGCCGATTAAACTTGAAAAACATCTGGCGCTTCTGGAGGTCAAGCACCATACCACTTTTAGAGATAAAGTCTGCCCCTAGGATACAAGAAACCGCCAGGTCCTTGGCAACAAGAAAACCCCACCTCCAGGAAAATCCTTCAATTTTAAAATGTAATGACGCCTTAAGAAGTATGGGTAGAGGAGTTTGGGATGCCGTCCAGCACGTAATAGAAGAAGGCTCGGTGTGCCTGACAAGTCCTAAGGCGTCAAGGGACTCAAAAAGAGAAAGGCTGATGATACTGCATGCCGAACCAGAATCCAGAAGGGCTCGACACACCGTACCACCAAAAGAAACAAAAACGCCAGGACACACCGAGGTGACTGCACTAAGTCCCAGGGAAGCCATGCCAGCAAGGCCCGAAAAATCCCCGACACTCCTGCTATGGGCACGTGTCAAAGGCAAATGGCCACGGTCACTCGCAACAACGCGGGGAGCTACTGTGGAGGCAACCCCCCGCGCTGAGCGTTTCCCGCCCCACGACCTCGAGCACGTGGACAGTCACGTCGAATGTGACCAGGTTGGCCACAAGCAAAGCACACAACAGGAGGCCGAGAACCACGACCCTCCACTGGCTGACTCACACCTAAAGACATAGCCGGTCGACGGGTGGGGAGAGCACGATGACTCTCATGATCCCTCCCTTGCTGGTCTGAGAACTGCACGCTGCGCGAAACAATGCACAGCTGATGCAGCTCCCGAAAAGTCGAAGGAACACCAGCAAAAACCAATCTGCACCGTTCTTCGGGAGAAATGCCATCCAGGATGACACGAACGGTGTCAGCTTCAGAAAGTGTGAGGCGCAACGCTTGACGAGCTTCCTTGACTGAAGAGACATAGGCTGCCAGACTCGCCCCTACCCTGCGACCGATAAAATCTGTCCATGACCATCCTCTCCCTGAGTCGAATGGGAAGAAATGACGAAAGTAACTCTCGATGGAACGAGTCCACCGAGGCATCACTGGCCAAGACAGAACTCAGCAACTCCCCAACGGGACCTCTGCAATAAGGGAAAATCAGACGAAGCAAGTCCCCAGCCTGCATGCCGGGCATCTCACTAAGTCTGAGAAAGGCCACCAGAAACTTAAGAAGCTCCTCAGGATCCATCCCATCAATCACAGGGAGATTCTGGATCATGGGCGTGAGAGGGTTAGGTAGCTTGTGGTAGCTCAGCTGCAGAAGAGCAGGTGAACACAAAGAAGCCGTAGGAACGGCAGCTGGAGCCGGAGCACAAGCGACCTCAACAGAAACGCCTGCAGGCTCAGAAGGAGCCTCAGGCACAGTGAGAGCCATTGTCTCAGCCTGCGGCCTCGACACGTTAGGCGAAAGCGCGAAAGTAGGCCGCTGACCCAGACCCGTAGGAGTCGTGGAACCGGAGAGTGCCTGAAAAATCTCATCAAGCCTAGACACACTCTCCAAGATCCACGCCCTATCCGACGGCTCCAACCCCGGTGCCCGGTTGACCAGCCTTAAACGGGCAAGCAGATGCCACAAACGTGCAAGACGGCAGGCCCGGTCACGACCTACTGGAGGTTAACACTGCAGATCTTCCAAAACCCCTTCCCAATCTTCCACCTTCCGTTTACAAACCAATAACTCCTCACTAACCTCCAGTAGATCAGACCAATCCACCGCCGTACCCGCGGACAACTGCTCCCGCAGCAACCTCCGGAGATTCAGAACATCACCCTCCGGAGTCACACCCCGCGACCTCAACTCAAAAATTAATTCCTCCTTGACTAGGAGCGCAACATTCTGCAGATAGGCCATCTCTAACGCAACAATTCTCAACAATATACAAAAAAAACGACAACTCCAGGGTCCAAGACGAACAAAACCCTCAGCCTACCGAGCCACCGCCGACCACTCCAATCCACCCATGAAACCCATTCAAAACAGTAACCAAGCGGATTGCCTAGGTTTTAATTTTTTTTTTTTTTTTTTTTTTTTTTTTTTAATATTTAAATTAAATTATTTATTTGGTTTTCTAATTGTTTTTTGTTTTTAAATAATTATTTATTAGTTTCTTTTTTTTTTTTTTTTAAACCATACCAAGACACCTTGACGGTAGGTCGGCCAACCATGGCCTACTAACTGGCAAACACCCACCGTCAACAACCAAGAGAATTATTTTTTTTTTTTTTTTTTTTTTTTTTTTAGGCAACCACGCTCTGCTACCAATTGAGACCCATCCCCTCCCCAAAGCTGGAAAGCGCGCCAACTGGGGGATGGCTCAAAACAAGTCGAGCGACGGGATCACGGGTGGCAGTTGGAGGGTCCAAATAAAACTCGGCAGCTGAGCAAAACTGATTTATTACCAAAGAGCAAATATTAAATAATCAAAAACGGCAGAAGGCCACAAAATCAATTCGCACTTCAATAAATAACAATTAACACTAAAATTAACAAGATAAGACACAAAAGCTACAAAAACAACAAACGCAACAAATACCAAAATTACCAATTAACAACTACATGGCCTATCTGCAGCCTAGCCAGAGACACCCAAAACGTAAGACAAATTTATTAGGCCCCAAATAAAAGTGAAAATTTAGAAAACGTCTGGAAAACAACAATTAAGCCGGCAATTTGGCCCACATCCCTTGATTCCACCGGGCCAGGGAGTAAGCCGGAATCCCTGGGCAGCTCCGAATTTGAAGTTACGCAAAAATCCCCTTTTGGTGAGTTTAAAAAATTAAACAATTTTTAAAAAAATATATAAACCGGTCCCGTTCGAGTAAAAATTCACTTCCAAACCCCCCTAATACACTTAACAAAAAATAAATAACGATCACTAGGCCTAAACATAACAATAAATAATAACATAACTTAACCATAGGGACCTAACAAATATAAAATCTAAAAAATATAACAACCAATAAAACTAACTAAATAACTAACAATAAATATCAACATAAGCTTTTTTCCTTTTCCTTTTCTTAAATTTTTTTATATATAGATAACAATGTCCCCATGGCTGTGTTGCATCACTTTTCTAGTTTTAGGCCTAGGCCACATTAAATTGTTCCACCACCATTCTTTTCTTCTTTTTTTTTATATATATATCACTGGTTTTTCTTGGTTTATTTTTTTATGTAAAAATTTCAACAGCAAAACCCCCAGCTCAGCCGCCGGGAAAACAAGATGGAAAACACTGACCTGAGGACAGGAGACTTATACCACAAAGATGTAGAGCGGGTAGCGGGCGCCTCCAGGCTCCAACATGGTCCTCAGGCCAGGCTAGCAGTGCAGAATGGTCGGCAATCCCCGGACGGCAGGCCGAGGGTGAAACGTCCTACTCAAGGACCCTGGAGTTTTAGAGCTTCTAGCCTATCATCTCGTGACTAACGGCTGCTGACCAACCAACTCGAACTACTAGAACAATCTAGACTGATGGCCAACCTGACAGACGAAGGCAGGAACATGGAACGAACGGATCCGGGCCAGCTACCAAATTACGCGAATCGCCGGGCAAAAGCGAATCTCAGGCAGCCTGGCAGACAACGACGAAAAAAAAACGTAATGTACCGGTCAAAGACCCGGTACAAGTGGTGGGTCAATACTAATGTACGTATAGAGGTGGGCTGGTGGGTCAATACCACTGTACGTGTAGAGGTGGGCTAGTGGGTCAATACAACTGTAGTGTAGAGATGGGCTGGTGGGTCAATGTAAGTGAATATGTGGGTGGGAATGTGGGCAATTAACTGAACATTAAAAGCACATCAAAAATGTTCAGTATAAACTTAGTCACAATAAATCTTATGTTTACTAAACTGTATTAAATATTTTGCCTGAAATATAGTTTTTAAATATGTTAATAAGTGTAATAAAACATTTAAGCTTGGGACAGCAAGTTCTATTATTGGAAAATCATTTGTTATATGTGGAACACTATTTCAATTACATACCGCTCTTCCATGTACGTGTACGAGTGGGCAGGTGGGTGAGTGCCACCGTACGTGTATGAGTAGGCAGGTGAGTGAGTACCACCTTACGAGTAGGGGTTGGATTGATGTGTCATACATACAACATTCCATTGTATATAAAGATTGATATCTAATATATACAGGATCCACTTGGTTGTTATTATGGATTATTGTCGTTGTGTATTCTCTTACGATTAATTATTTCTCTACATGTAACAAGCTATTACAGAAATTGTTACTAAAGTAGCTTTTAAATATTTTTCACAATAGCAATATTATTTAAGTCTTGAAATTTTAGTTGACAAATCATTTATTACAGAATAAATTGTTGCTTATAATTGTCTATTAATTTTCCTAAAATGAACAATAGATTAAATAATTTTTATCAACTGTTTTTCCAAAATCGTTCTGAATTGAAATATTAGTTGTTTAGCTGGAAATGTTACATACTTGTTAAATTGTCTACTATTTATCAAATTAGGAACTATACATTTGTTAACCTATCATTGATTGATAATGGCTTCCTCTGGGGATCGTATTATTTATAGTAACGAATCAGAGAAAATACTACTTCAAAATCTTAAGACACATTATTTATTATATAATCCAGGATGTTCTGTGATGTATACATCTGCAACCAATGGAAATATTGGTTATTTTTTTCCAGTACAGTCCAACAGCGTCTGATAGTTAGTCAAGCAGGTTATTGGAATTTAATCAGGTTAGGTAATAAAGAACTAAAAAGTATAAGTGCATACTAAAATTGACATTTGCATCTGTCGTCAATGAATTAGTGGTTATCGTTATAACCTTGGTCAAATAAACTTCAATAAAACACACATAAACATAGTTTGTATCCCTTAATTTGATATTTTACTGCTACTGTATATTAAATATTCAAGAATGTAATTTACGTAATTGTAAATAAAAACAAGTTTATACAATCCTGGGTGATTATTTACATGACTATAAGATGCATCTCATTCTTGGAACAAATGGTGAAATGAAATATTTTAATAAAAATGTATAAAAGTAATAGTAAAAACAAAGTAATAAGTAAAATATAACCTTATAATTATATTATCAAATAATAACCTACTGTGAACGAAAGATATTTATCAAACAAAATGATTCATTTTTCGACAGAGAACAAGATCAATACTGGAGTGAATAAATGCAAATTTTAAATAAAATCTACAGTTCAATTACATAGAATTGCTCGCTGGCAATGTGAGTTAGTCTCAAATATTGTTTTCAGTTTTTTTGCTCACAACGACCTTGACTTGACAGTAAGGGACGCTACCTGCATTCCTCTCTTTTTTATAAACATCTTTTTAAACAATTATTATTTTACTATTTATTATTACCAGAGAAAATTTCTTTGTTTAAGTTAATAAATAATCGTAATTATTGTGATCCTTTGAATTTGACCATAATTTTAAAAAACTAAGGATATAAGCTTATCTCTACCCAATTTGTTTGCTCTTCAAATATTTAAAATAAAACAATTTAAACTGTCTAATTAATTACTTTATTTCAACTTTTTATTTGTGTATTGAGTTTGAACATAAGTTTAAAAAAAGTATTCAAAAAATCCTTTTTTTAAATATTTTAATTTATAACGGTGTTTTCTATTTTATTATTTAGGTAAACATCTTTAGGCTACATTATATTGTTGGAAAATATATAACATAACTAATGTTTTTTCCATTTGATATTTTACGCTACTGGTACTATAATATAGTACTTGCAGAAAGTTTTTGTTTTTTGTACATCTTCGCAGAAAGATTGAAAGCATTCTACTTTAGGGTTAAGATATGGAAAGCATGCACAAACTGGCAGAACACAATTTGGCCTTGCTTTACCTGTGTCTAAGGATTTTATGAAAGATAAAGATATTTGCGGAATATATTTTAAGTTTAAACTAACGTGAGTGGGGACTTTGTCTGGAGTTTTGCACACACTAATACTGATGAAAAAGTGAACATCAAACTATTATTTGATAACAATATCTTGTCAGTAATATTTAGTTTTTCACAGCTTAGACCTTAATTTATTTATGCAAGCACTAGGCTAGGCCCAGCCCAACCAACTTTTTACCACTCTACGTGTATGGATGGGTCAATACTATTCTAAGTGTATCACTGGGCAGATGGATACAATGCAGTACCACTGGATGTGGTTAGATTCTTTAAACATAAGTATATTTTTGAAGAAAATCCAGTGGGTGTAGTACTTGTTAATTAGCATTAAGCTCTACTAATGGAGGTGTACAAACTATACAAGCTTTTATTTATGAGGGCTATGCTAAACCAAACAAGAAATAAAGTGTGGATAAGAAAGACATGTTGATTACTTACACACAGAAGCGAATATTGGTCCCATTGCTCTTGCTAGAGCTCCAAGAGATCGAAAAATTCCCATGACAGTGCCTTTTTGCGCCACAGTGCCAAACTGTGATGCCAAAGTTGTCATGCAAGGCACCACGATAGCTGTGGCTGCAATACAAGTCATAAAAAAGTAGAATATTAAAGTTGCAAAGGTCTTTTTATATCAATTGCAAGAACTTAAAATCGATTCTTTAATCGCAAGTCAAAATGGCCCACAAATCACAATATTATTATGTTTTCAAAACATAATTAGGCCTACTACATACAGCATATTTGCTAAAATGAAAATGTTTTACTACCAACTATATCAGTATTAATTCAAATAAACATGCAAAATCATAATACAAATTATATGTTATTAAAATAAAAGTATTTTTTTAACATACTAAAACATATTGCAAAGCTTTCGGAAAGAACAATATATACAATATTTGTTGCACAGCAATTTTTGTAAAAGCAAACCCTAAAATATTATTGATAATAGATTTTTGGGGGAAAACAAACAACTTACAACGGAACTCCAATTATCTGGATTCACTGGGGCCACAACTAGTTCAGAAAATCAAAAATCTGGATCAATGAATTTGTAAAAAAGCTTTGTACGAAATCCCCAAAATAGGTTTTATTGACTTAAAAAAAAAATAAAACGACTCAAAAACAGTACATTTAAAGCAAATTTAATTCAAATGTTTTCCTATTACACCTTTAACTGTAAATAATTTTCATTTTATCTGCCAATTACAAAAAACACATTTTCGTTTGGTATACATTTTAGGCATAGCACAATAAAAAACAAATGCTAACATTCTGAACTGTACAACAAACTAAACTGAAGGTCAATGCTGAACGACAGCGAATAACTGATAAACAATGAACAGTAGCACTGTCTTGGGAAGGAGCTATGATACATTCATTGAGTATCCCAGTTCTACCTTACGCAAATACTGTGTTCACTACACTACAGTATGTGTAGTAGAAAGGGCTCTTAACTGTGTGCAACTTCTGAACATAAACTATTTATAGTGTAATTTTACCTTAAAAAGCTTTAACTATTTAATTTTTATTTTTTCCTAATAGTGATCTGAATGATTAGGGTTGTAAACTAAATTATTATAAAACACTTTTTGGAAAACTAATATATTATGGGGCTAAATTACACTTCCGGAAGAACAGATCCCAACAAACCTTTTACAGAAAAAAAACTACAAAAAAGGTTATAACTTTTTCAAAAAAAAAATAGGGGTGGGTCAATTGTATGGATTTCTAAAATTGATGGATTGTATTAATTACTAAAATAATAAAAACAAAAAAATAAAAAATATATATTTACAAAATGTTATAATTTAAATAGTATAAATCAACTAACCATCCCCATGTAATTGTTTTCTCAACTTCTCAGTGGTGACATGACTGAATTATCATCAGACTACTAATGATTATGGTCTAGTACACCATGTATACAATTTTCAAAATATTTTCCAGGCATGTTACAAATAAAACTATAAAACAACTCATATTGTTTGAGAATGAAATACTTAACAACAAAACTGGTAATTTTGTTTACTGATAACTATTTTTCACTACACTACTATGAGTTTAGCTGTTTTCGTTATGTGTTTACAACCTGCGAAACATCATATTTTAAACAGCTGTCTATTGTTTACTACCGAAAGTAACATTGTTTACAACCGAAAATTTTCCACAGTCAACAACACCTGTTTTTATTCCGTAGTGTAGTGAAAAGTATCGTTCAAAACTCGAGTGAAAGTGTTTTGTATGTTCTCGACCAATTGAAGTGCTCGACAAGTCTCGCACTTCAAACATATGGTCTCGAACATACAAAACCCCACTTTCCACTCTTGTTATGAAATATACTATTTTCTATACTACTATGTATTATTGCCATCTCTATGCAATCAATTGTAATTAACAATCAATCTTCACTGCATACAATGCTTCCTATGAGAAGTTCTTTTTCAATATACACACATATTCACAAAACAGAAAAACAAGAATATAAAATACAGAAAAATACACTTACAAACAGCAAAAAGAAAGAGGCCAATGTACAGGAGAATGGGAGAAGAGGCAAGACCAACACACAAGAATGATGGCACAATCAGCAGCAAGCCCTGGACAAAGATAAGTTGTTTTATCAGTGACTTATAAACCACAAATAATTTTAAAGGTTGTATAATAATAAGAAAATGTTTGAGGGATCATAAGCGTGATATTAAATGACTTATTCTCTAGAGACCTTTTTACACAATTGGCGGGGAACCTGACTACTATTAAAGAACAGAAACCTAAATGTTCTTACATTTTAATTTAATGGTATTGAGTTTCATTGTTCATATATTTTGAACTAATTGAGTCAAAGCCTTGTTTATGGAATAAAAGTGACAAAGAAAATAAAAACAAATTCTTTGCCAAAGAAGAGCTTTTCAAATAAGTTTTATTAATAGAACTAGCCTTCCAAATACCAAAATTTAACAATTGTATGAACCCAGTGATTCCTTTTCAATTTCTGATTCTTGTGCCTAAAATTAATACATCAAATATGGCTGTCAAATTCAGCCATAATTACAAAATAACAAAAGAGAGCACAGTTACTGATATCCATTACCTACTGTTATCTAATGTAACAGGAGAGCGCCCTGCCTGGTTGGCTTCCCAGCATTAGTCCTTTAACCTGTCATTGATATCCCTGGCTTCTTGTTGAGAAGTTCCAACATGTGTATTTTAGAAAGTTTATTCTTTACGGCATGGAAGACGCCCACTTAGTCCTGATTCGAAAAGGTAAGGGAGACTTCGAACAGCGTTCTTCCTATCGGCTGCTCTGTACGCTGAACACAGCAGGGAAAGAACTCGAGAAGCTCCTAAGGCTAGACTTACCAAGGCAATTGTAGCTGCTGCACATGTTGCCACATCAGCATGGTTTTAGGGCTGTACATTCACCATGGATGTATTCCAGGAGGTGGTGGAGTCTGTGCAGAGTGCAGAGGATCACAACCACTGTGTTGTGTGGTCTGATCTTTGTCACACTCAACGTACAAAACGCCTTCAACTCTGCTAGATTGTGTGACATTCTTAGGACATTGGAGTACACCTTTCGAGTTCCTTACAACTTATTGTGTATGCTTTATGCATGTCCCTGTATTTATATACGTATGTGATACAATTGCATTTCTTAATGAAATTGTTAATGAAGAATGTTGACTATAATTTTTTTCTTTTAAGATCAGAAACATTTTTCACTGCCCTTTGTTGTACATTTTGGATGGCTCTAGTAGTATCTCTATTACTTCCGCTCAGGGTTAGATTTTTTTATCCGATCTCTGGAGAATCAGGCAGCTTGCTTAGAGCTGAGATGCCAGATGAGACGTGCTTGGTTGGGTATACTGATGACGCTGCGTTGATTTCATCAAGGACTGTTGATCGGACCCGACTCAATCTCGGTTGGTCATGAGATCAGTGAACAGCTGAATGGAATATCATGGCTTGACTCTCAATCTCTGCAAGACAGAGAGCGTGGTACTTACCAAGAAGCAAATCAACACTATCTTCCCTCTGCAGGTGGGAGAGATGGAGACAACGCCATTTGCGACTTACCTTGGCAACACGGCAGACTCCAAAATGAGCTTAGGTAACAAATAGCGTACACCACTAACTAAGCCTCAAAGAGTATTACTGCTCTTGGCAGTCTCATAGCAAATGTCGGTGAGCCAAAATTCATGACGTTCCGCTTTTTTTTCTTCTTTTTTACGATTGGGAGGGCCAGGCTTCTGAAGCTCAGCGGTCCAGTACATGTTTCTGTATGGAGCAGAGATTTGGAACCCCAATCTGCAGAAGAAGTGTTTACAGAATCGGCTTTTCCATGCTCAGCAACAGGGAGTTCTTCGGATTCCTTCACCGTATCGCACAGTCTCCTTGCCGGTCATCCTGATGATTGCCAGTATCCTCCCTATCGTTTTCTCACCAGGGTGCAACAGCAATTTACCAAAGCAGATTGTGGGCTGAGAGTGAGGTTGTTGCAACATAAGAGTGAGACTGTTTATTCCTTGACTAGCAGGCTGATTTGAAAACTGAACGTTGGACCATGAGGCTCATCAGGGAGGGAAGTTCGTCTTCAGGTGGAATGAGGAAATAGGTCAGGTATTTTATACCCACTTTCTTTCTGGCCATGGATACTTCTCCTCCTACTTGCACAAGATGGATAAGGCAGAGAGCCCTGTTTGCATATATTACCCTGGCGTCCCGTGACACAGTGGGGCATACTTTTTCCCAGTGTGACCATTGGGCCCTGAGAAGAATCGCCCTAACTGCCATGACTCAAACTGGATAATGTGGTAGGTGACATGCTCCGAGAAGAAGACACCAGGAACCGTACCAGGTTCAAGAAAACATGGTAGATTTAGATTGTTAACTTAGCAGTTTATGCGATAAATGATTCCTGGCTAGTTTTTGTAGAAGAAGAGGTTATTTAGTGGGTAGTTTGGGAAACCAAGAGTCCCACACCTCATTCATAAATGAATATTTACCTCCTCACACTGAAAAAAAATGTAAAAGCAGAGTAAAATTTATTAGGTCTGCATCGGATCAATTCAGCGTCTGGATGGTGTCGTGTTTGCCAGTTTGAAAACGGCCAATGTCTACCAACGGCAGATGATTGACTGTGTGCGATAGTATATAATGATTTCTTGTAACAGGGAGTACTCAAACAGGATTATTTAGCCATTGTCAGATGATTGACTGTGTACGATAGTATATAATGATTTCTTGTAACAGGGAGTACTCAAACAGGATTATTTAACCATTGTCAGATGATTGACTGTGTACGATAGTTTATAATGATTTCTTGTAACAGGAAGTACTCAAACAAGATTATTTAGCCAAACTAACTACTCAAATACACTATAATCTTCTTTCATCTACATATTTTTGTATGTTCATACTTACAAAAGCAGCCATCTTCCTGGTACTGTGAGGAGGTATTCTACGAACCCAAGCTCCTTGCAGTAACGCCATGGTCAGTCCAATGCAGAAGAACATGTAGCCTTGCTGCATGGAGGTAAACCCAAAACTGAGATGAGTGAGGAATGTCAAAGTAAATTCTAGTCCAGAATATAGAAACAGGTACACATAGTAGACTTGCCCCAGGGTACAAAGGTCACTTTTATCTATAACAAAATACATCTTCAGGAAACATATCCTTCACAGGCACTAAGAAAATAAAATTTATTAAAATAGAATAAGCAATATATGTCCTAAATACAAAGAAAAGAAAAAAACAATACTGATCTTGAAAGCAAAATAAAAAGTCAATATTCTTTATTAACAATTCCATCAAGAAATGCAATGATATCTTATATACAAATACAGGGATAAATTATGTAAGTAAAATAAGTTAAAATTCAAATAATCCTTTAAGCAGTATCAACAGGACTCCCTCTAGGATCTAATAACATGCCTTGGGTACGTGTTACGAATTCATTAAGGCTGTAGATTTGGTTATCCAAGTGGACAGTTCCTTGTCACAATTATAAAATTACCTTTTCATTTTAAAAAAATGCAGTACTCAATTTGTAGTGTTGTTTAGGATATGAGCATATGTTTTTTCCATTTATGGATACAAAGGAAAATGTAAAAAAGTAAAACTAAACCGCTACTTAGCATAAATGATTCTTGGGGATCCACTAACTGATTACTATCATTATTAAAAGGTCCTAACAAAAAAATGAACTCCTGATTATAATATTATGAACAAAGAATATTTTTGTTGAAGGCGTTGTATAATTCTTCTAGTGTTATTTCTTGTTTTAAAATAAGATAATTTTCCAAACACGATAAAAATAGTTAAGAGTCGGTAATCAAAATGTATCTATGTAATTTTTCTTTTTATAGTTCAAGTCAGGACTATGAGGCACTAAGTGTATCTAAATACAGAATAGTAATTATTATATTCTAATTACAATATTAAATGTTTAATGCTATACTCTGATGAAGTAGTTATTTTTCAATATTTACAGATGTATTACAATTTATATATTAGTATATTGGAGAGATAGGACATCAGCAAACTTACCTTAGAAGACAAGTTCACTAACACCAGAGTAGTAGTAACATCCACAAAATAAACACATAATCACACAAAATTTCAATGCCACTGGGACTTTCTTCAGGTGAGTAGAGGCATCTCTCCAATATACTAATTACTGGCGTAGTGCCCTTTAACCTAAACCTTACAATTTATATAGAAAGCTAAGTTTAGCAGAATAAGCGAAGGACAGTATTGTTACAAAACTTGGACAGGTACGCTGTTCAAAAATGTTGTCACTTTATAAAAGACATTCAAACAATTATTTACTAAATATCTTACAGTTGAATGTTTTGTTCATTGGTATTTTATATTTTTTTAAAGGAGTGGTTAAGCTTTACAATGCAAAAGCTTTTATTTTTAACTCAACTAACAGTCAATAAATACTTCATTTGTTGAATGAATTTCACATGTGAGACTTGTTTGTGAATTAAAAAAAGAAGTAAATTACATATACTAATTAAAGATGTACAGTGGGGTGAAGTTTAAGGCAACATCAATCTGATCCTGGTTATATTCAATAACATGTGCAGTTTGAGCCTAAGTTCAAGCTTACATGAAAATATTCTTTAACTCATACTACTGGAAATTGATTACTCCTGAATTTCTGTAAATAGTAATTTCCTGTCACTTTCAGAATAATTGACCAATATTGTACTAAATTACATACTTAGTTTTAAGACTGCACTTAAAACATTTCAACTATATATTTGGAGGTTGAGCAAAAAATGATTAAAAACTAAATACAAATTAACGAAACTTGTGAACATAAGATGTTAAGAGGAGGGATTTCTTAAATGATGGGGGGGGGGGAGAGTTGCCAAGGCACTCTCAATAAACCACCAAGAGGCAGTTTCAAGAAGAATCTTTAAAGTTAGTTCAGCTGAAAGCAAGCTGCTGTGCTGAGAACATAAGGTAGTATCTCCTGGAAAAATAATAGTTTTACCTTGCAAACTATAATAAAGATTATGGCAATAGTTTATGGTAATAATAAAGAGCAGGGTTCCCAACACAGAACCCTGCGGTACACCATTGTTGACCTCCAAGGCAGATGAACGTTGACCATTCCAACATGACAGGGTGTGAAGGACTGCATCTCTAAGACTGTATTTTTATAATTTGCTAAATAATATGACATAAGACAAACGGTCGAAAGCCTTACTAAGATCTAGTAAGGTAAACGAGACCGATTATTTACACTCAAAGGTTTCATTAAGTTTCTCCACCTAAGTCCCAATGTCGTCTGACGTCGACCGATCCTTTCTAAAACCAAACTGCCTGGGCATAAAAAAATGATTATTTAAAAAAAATTGTATTATTTGATTCTTCATGATTGTTTTAAAGATTTTTGAAAGTATCGGAATTCGGGTATTGACCCACCCGGCCACCTGCACACATACAGTGGTATTGACCCACCCGCCAACACATACACGTACATAGGTATTATAAAATACCAATGAAAAAAAAAGTAAAATACGTACAGTGGTATTTTACATGTGGAGTAATTGTTTGTTTTCTTATTCTTAGATATGTGACGAGAAGCGAGAGAAATGAGTTACTTTTTCATTCGTCGTGTTTATTTTTAATAGATACTTAGTTTCCGAAATCACTACATCAATCACAGGTTATTGACTGTATGACTAAACTCACACTCAGCCAGTAAACCCTGTTTCTCAAGTATTGCATGTTTGGACCTGAAGGCTGTTTTGGACATTCCAGAGTTCAACTGGTTGGTGTCATGGCCAGTGGGTTATTATAAACACTGAATTTATAGACCTACACGCCCACCCATACACGTACAATGGCATACACCCACCCACCCGCACACGTACAGTGGTACAGACAATTTTGTCTATTTTTGTAGGTTTGTTTGTAATGCACTTGTAAGACCATCTATATTTATAAAAGAGGATGTTTGTATATATATTTGAAGTTTATGCGCTGCCAAACCATCCAACCGATCGCCATGAAACTTTAGGATGTTGTCCTGTATACTCCCGAGATGGTTTCTGTGAAGTTTGATGCAGATCCGTCCACAGGGTTCCGCCCCACGGGCTCCTAAAGATTCCATGTTATTCAAATGGAGAATCTGAATTGTTTACAAAAAAACATATGACTGTGTGGTTTAATGTAGTTTCACATGCCGTAAGAAGATTGAAGTTCTCACAACAACAGTACTGTATATGTTTTGATTTATTGTAGTTCTACATTTCACCTTGAGAGTGTAGCACACACTACTTTTACTTGATCAGGCGATCTGTATTTGGTGTTAAAATTTTTTCCTCGGTAATTAAAACATGTGGTGAAACGTGAAAATAAAAAATAAATAATTATTTGTTTTGCAGTTTACTTTTTATGATATGCCTCCTAAAAAATATAATATTGGTAGAAGAAGCAAAAATGCTCGAATTCTTTCATTCTAGTAGGTTAGAGTAGGTTCTAAATCAAACTCAATATTATGACCGGCGAAGCGGGCGGTACAGCTAGTATCATATACAAATAAACAACAAGGTAAGGCACAAAATACAATCTATTACTATATAAAATTTGTATATAGTACTATTCCCCAATCAATTTTTATATAAAATTGTCATAAATGTTTAAAAATGTTCAAAAAATGTTTCAATAAAAGACACAAAAATATTATTGTTAAATTAAAAAATAAATCTTATGATAATTAGATATTTGATAAAATTATAATTATAAAAGACTGAAAAAGATAGCAATTGTAATGTCACTAGAGAAAATGTTATTTTGTAAATGAACTGATTGCAAGCCTCCAAGCAACTTGTACTTTATTGTTTGTTTACAAACAATATTCCTTATCAGTTAACAAACTGATACAGAAGAGCATACAGTACCAAATTCTTCAACTTTTTCTTCATGTATAAAACCAATGTAAGGATTGAGTGTACAAGCTTTTTTAGAGCTCAAGCTCAGCACCACAAAAAAAGGCTAATCTACTTCCGTTATATATTGTTATTCTAGTATAAATTGTGGTCTGAAATCATATTTTGTCTTCAAAATAGATAAGTAGACATTCTAAGGTAAATGTTAAAATACCTTTGGCAGTTAGACCAGTAACTGCAGTAAAGTTGAAAAGTGCGGGAATACTGATGTAGGCAGATGCATGACTCAGGCTCTTGGTGAGAACTCCCCGTTTGTTCTGCCAAACAAATTATTGATCAACATAGACTGAGTGCAAAATTAAACCACTTAACTTTTCAAGGGACTGTCATGTGTAGGATGGGTAGAACATCATTAAAGTGTGTTGAATACAGTAAAACTTCAATAGTTTGACGCTTTTAGACGATTGGGGTGTCGAAGTAGCAAAATGTCGAACTATATGGAATGTATGATACATATGAAAGAAAAAAACTTCACGAAAATTGCACTTTAATTGGCTTTAGGAACAGTTAAAAATGTAATAGAACTAAAAACAAGCTATGTATAGATGTAACATTGCATGTTCTACTGAATTGGTATGGAGTTACAGTACACAGTAACATAAGTATGGACAGAACAGCACTTAAAATGTACAGGAACTTAATTTCCTAAAAACTGTTCCTATTTTTAACTGTTATTGACATAGACACAGTTATTTTATTGATATTCACCAGGCTAAACCGTGCAAAGCCTGACAATAGCAATAATTTTGCTGCGTCACATTGCCATATCCAGAGTCGACATATCTAATGTTGAACTATCAAGGTTCAACTGTATCACATTTTTGTTGTTTCTTAATAATTGTTCCTCAAATTTGAAAAAAGGCAAATAAGTAAAAACTTTGGAGATTATAGGAATATACATTACACATTAAATGTATGACCTAATTATATAAATGTGGGAGGCGAATTTCAAAATCAATCAATTTAAGAAAATAATTATTTGATTATGAATATTGCAGATTTCCTCAAGCATGGAAGGAGCATTCAAAACTCAACTTATTAATTGGACATCTTAAGAATGAATAAATGATAACTCAAAATCAAAATAACTATGGTAAACTGAAAAAAAAAGAAAAAAAACAGGGAATGTAAGAAATATTTTGGGACCACTGTCTCTTTCTTCAGTCAACAAAAGGGATCCTTTACTGACTGAAGAGGGACCAGTGGTCCTGTAATACTTAAAAATTCTTACCTGTATTGGTCTATTTTCCTTTCATTTTTTGAAAGGAATTTATTTTGTGGTTCGGATTCCACATAGTTGCCCTGGATACTGGGCTATTAATAAATAGTCTTTTCTGAGCTAAGTCGAACTCAGATAGTACTATGACTACTCTCAGACTATAATAATAATGAATTCACTTTTGCATGGCCAAAATATTTTTGAAAACTTGACATTCTTTTGTTTTGCCTTTTTTTAAAAATTACAAGAATACTTTGGATATCGGAAGGAAGCTCTAGTCATGGAGTTTACACTTCATTCAATACCAAAGTAGAAACTTTATTTTTGTCAACAGAAGAAGTAAACTAATTTATTACTTGTGAATAAGCATATTAGTTAACAATGCTCTTGCCAGGAGCTGTCTTAGGTTGTTAAGCCATTGACTATAGAAACAAAAGACTGTCCACTTATATGGGTCCCATGAAGCCCATGCTAGATGAAATTGATTAAGAGGGGGCCGGATAGAAGCCGGCCGCCGCGCTCTGACTCCAGCCCGTTTAACATGGGAGAAATATTTAGTTTCTTAATTACCGCCTAACCGACGGTTTTTTGAGAAAAATGAAGAAGTAGCCCGAATCTACGAGTCATTTACTATTATTAGAGGTAAATAATTTAAACAATAATAATTTATATTTGTTACAAATTGACTTTTAAGAGAACGTTTTTCCCATTTAAACCTACGTATAATTGACTAATTTGAAATGGCTAGTTAAAACGTTATTTACTGTGATAAAAATATCATTTTTGCATCCTTAGAATCCTTATTATTTTTAGTACGGGGAGACTTCGATTTTACAAAAATAATAATTTGTTAGTCGTTATTTTTGGCAATTCTAAAAAATGTTTGCATGTAGACGTTACTCATCGGGTGGTAGAAGTTCAGAGATGTCCTCACAGAGCGCTGCACCTTCGTTTGTAGTCTGCACTCTGCAGTCCTGTCTATTCCACGCGAGGAGTCAGACTGTCATTGATATATTTTAAAACATAATGCTTGATTTCTATCTTATGTGAATACATTTTTACATGAACATAATAATTAATTGTGTTTAAATCTAGTAAAGATACACATATAGTAAAGATTTAGTTCTCTATAGTAAAAATATTCCCTTATGTGCATTTTTTTTATTCAGTAATATAAATTTAATAATTATACATTTGAAACATATAGTTTTTTAATGTTGAAAGTAGCAAGATCATTATTATTATATATTATTACAATATTAGTTTTTAAAAAACATTAAAGTAAAAATAAAACATTGCTAGAAGTTATTTACTTAATTTTCTACCTGTAATGAACGAGGCTGGCGGATTACTATATAATAATTCTTTGTGTTAATATATGTTACAATTGGATTTGACAAACTTATTCTCAAATTATTAACATTTGAAATTAATAATTAGGCTAAAATGTCTGTGGTGCTAGGGAAGTTAAAATTAATAATAATGTTACATGTAAAGGAGTATGAGAATTTTTATCTGGAGGTGTATATGTACCGTTGTGTAACATAAACTGTGTGGACCCTGGCATCGCAACAACATATGGCGACAGACTTTCACAGATTTACAACCCATGCCGGATGTACAAAACAAAGCAAAGAGGGTAGCGCGGCGGCATCCTAAAGATAGGCTTACCATAATTTCTGACCACCAATCCAGGACATTTTTATAAACTGCTGGAAGTCAATCCCGGACAATCCCGGACATTTTTAAGTGCGTATTGGTAGGTGGGAAAAATCATCATGGTTTAATAATTCAATAAAACAACATTTTAGGTACAATTTCAACCTTCTTTAATTATTTATTAACACACTATTCAAAGTTTCTGTATAATTTATTTAAAGATACATAACATAAACTAAAGTAATAAAGTCCATTTGTATCATCTGTACTGGATTCTGCTGATCGTCTGATTGTTCGCCTTTAACTTCACTTGGACGATGTTGATATTTTTCAGATGACAGGACCTTGCGTAGAAACTTTTTATCATTCTTGATGTTTTCATAAAAATCCACACAAGACAGCTTTGAATTTATTTTAATATTAAGGAGTTCCCTTACCACTGAAATTGACATGCGTCCTCTTTCCGCACTCCATACGTAGCCCATTATGGAAAATACCCTCTCCACTGGTGCTGATGTGCCTGGCAAGCACATTCCAAATTCCACCAATTTGAAAATATTCTTGAAGTCGATATTGCATTTCGACATAGACTGAAATACTTCTTTCCATTTCTCTTGTGTCTTGGGTCTTTTTTCTTCAGGCAGGGATTTCCACTTTGGTACCAGTGTACGAATTACGTCACAGCAACTTGTTTTGTCATCAAACAACTGATCTATGTCAACTGAATTGGGTACTATTTTGTTGACAGTCAGTCCGCTCTCTTCTAGCTCTGCCCAGGTAACGTCTATTGTTTCCAAGGACAACCATGAAAATTTGTCCACTCCATCAAAACTCGATCCCCACAGATTCAAGTAGTTTATACCAGCGTCATAAAACCCTGTTATGCTCTCAAAAAACATTTCTTCTTCAACTTCACCCTCTGTCTTAAGTTGGTTTAATAACTATTTAGCAGCAAAAGGAACAAATTTATGTGCTTTTCTCTCTTCCAGCTGCCTTACCAATTGATGGTAGACTTGTGCTGCCTCTGCTGCACTGATATCATCTCGTTCTAATTTTAAAATAGTTTTTTGAAACATCTGCAGCGATCCATGGACAAACATAAAGAAGAGCTCATTTACTGGGTTGTTGAAAAAGTCCACCATCAGTTTTGGGCTGTGTTTGTGTTCGTTGGCTAAAAAATACATCTTCAGTGGCTTGTACTGATGGATAATTCTTTCGATAGCTGGCAACAAACTCAAAAATCTCGTGCTGCCATGAGATAAAAGTCTTTTAAACTCTACACTTGCATATTCACAGAAGTCTTTCATTTCAGTCACCCTGACAGTGTACTGGTAAAAATATTTGTACAGTTTGACCACCATTGCTTCAATGTCAACAGGAAGAACGTCACATGCTGTTTGTACCGCATTGTGAGCGATGTGAGCTAAGCACCCAATTCCAAGAATTGGCCTTTCTAATTTGGCTTGGAGTTTCCTGAAAACATTACCTTGACCACGTCTGTGGGCACCACCAAAATTTGTGTTGGTGTTGTCAGCACATAGAGCTACTATTTTAGCCTCAAGATTTAGTGGCAATTTATTGATTCCTGTCAAAATGTGGTCCAGAAGAATGTCACTTGTTTCACCAGGTACTTCTTCGAAATTAAGCAGTTTAACATTAACACCCTCATTTAGAGTAAAGTACCTGACAACAACTGGGGTCAGTTTAACATCTTTTTTGTTGGAACTATCAATGAAAACTGTAATGTATGTAGAATTTTTCAGATCATTTAACAATTTTTCAAAAATGTACGGAGATATAACATTGATTAAAATGGCTTCAGTTTTTGTTCGAGCTGATGAAAACTTGGGTTCGAACAACTTTTTTACAAGTTTACTGGTGCAGTTATTAGTTTTAAAACTTACTTCATGTTGTGCAGTATGGTAGGCAAATGCCGCCTCTTTTGCAGCCAGTTGCAGCTCCTTGTCTCCTGAATCTTTATTACTAAAAAAGAAGTAATGTTTGAGGAAGAAGCTGCACTTACAGCTTTCTTGTGTTTTTCACTTTTGACATGATCTTAGATGTCGAGTCGTCCTCGGTATTCAAGACTAAATTCAGAAAACATGTCAGACATCGTACTCGAGAACTGTTGTTTTCACATGACTTTAAAAACTTATAATCACTTTTAAGTTTGTTGGTAAAAAACATTTTCTTTTTGCAGTTTTTGGGGGCATTTTCAAGTCACACTGTTCACTACTAAACTAAACGCTAAATAAATCTTCAAGATGGAGTATATAAAGTTTATTATAAAACAGATAGTTATTATTTATCAACTACAAAAACACTCGTCGCAAACAACAAAGCGTCTACAGCCCGGTGCGTACTTCGCTCGACTAACTGTAGTGATGACTGATGAGTGGTACTGATAGCGTCCTTGAGACAGTATAAAAATAGCAGCGTCACTATTGCCAACGGCTAAACAACGCAAGTAAAATTTCCCAAAATCCCGGACAATCCCGGACTTTTCTCAATCCCGGAATCTTCCCCGGACAAATGGTTCAATCCCGGACTGTCCGGGCTAATCCCGGACGTATGGTAAGCCTACCTAAAGATTCCAGTCACAAGTGTTACTAGTCTTGACCAACTCATCGTGAGCGAGGTTCGATTGTGTATTGAAACAGTTTAGACTACGAAACTTGTAGTTTTTTTTTTTTTTTTTCATTCTATCTACGCCAGAGGCATTTTTTAATTTTGTGTACATATACGTTGTAAGGGACAACGGTCCAAACCCATCAGCAAATTTCTAAGTGGACCTCCCGGGATTGAACCCGTGATCATCTGCATATGAAGCAGACGTGCTAACCACTAGGCTAGCAAGAGGCCCAAGTTACTGTCCCTGCAACCAATAAAGATTTATTACGAGTCTCTTACTGACCTTTTTCTTATAAAACATGTTTATAATCAAGATATCGCGATTTTAATTATATCAATCGCCAAAGAAAATGGCTTTCTCTAGATTTTTGATTTTTTATGAGTTGCCGAGTGATCACAGAAAATAAAAGTTAAACCATGTACAGTGTGCTCAAACACCGCGCTCTGAAAAACAGGAAAACGCGTTACAAAATACGGAAATCGTCAGATTGATGAATTATAGCAGACGAGCCATAAGACGTAAATAAGACATTACTTGATTACACATGAAGACCTTACTAGGCAAACCCATGAAGACCTTACTAGGCAAACACATGAAGACCTTACTAGGCAAACCCATGAAGACCTTGCTAGGCAAACACATGAAGACCTTACTAGGCAAACCCATGAAGACCCTACTAGGCAAACACATGAAGACCTTACTAGGCAAACACATGAAGACCTTACTAGGCAAACACATGAAGACCTTACTAGGCAAACCCATGAAGACCTTACTAGGCAAACACATGAAGACCTTACTAGGCAAACACATGAAGACTTTACTAGGCAAACACATGAAGACCTTACTAGGCAAACACATGAAGACCTTACTAGGCAAACACATGAAGACCTTACTAGGCAAACACATGAAGACCTTACTAGGCAAACACATGAAGACCTTACTAGGCAAACACATGAAGACCTTACTAGGCAAACACATGAAGACCTTACTAGGCAAACCCATGAGACCTTATTAGGCAATCACATGAAGGCCCTACTACGCAAACATATGAAGACCTTACTAGGCAAACACATGAATGCCTTACTAGGCTTCTTGTATCTTGGTGCATTATAATAGGCTAGCATATAGATTTATTTATTTTAACATTGAATTAGGTTAAGATTTTATCCACATTCTAAATCCATAATCTAAATTTATTGTATAGTATTATTATTTACTTTGTTTTTAGGACAATTGTCAATGCATTTGTATTTTATGTTGTAGATATAAACTGTTTATTGTTTGTTTATTTAGTTAGGTGTTCAATATATTTAGTTATATTCTCCTTGAATGTACAGTTTACATTTGCTAGAGCTCGAGTATGTTGATTATATAATGCTTTTATTTTTATTGTATTTAGTTAGGTGTTCCATGTCTGAAAACAGGAAATCGTAACTGTACAAGTTAGAAAAATAAGTTATGTCAGTTTTATCTGTACTGTTGTCTACTATTCCGGTATAACTATTTTACTGGGTTATTTATATTATTATTTTAAACTTAGTTTTGTAATACGTCATGAAATAAGTTGTATTAAGTTTCTTAGAATTGTTAATACATAAGAATTTGTTTAGTCATTAGTATTGTAATAGTAAATGTTCGTGTAATGCTATACCTTTTGGTGTATTTGTAGTGTGATAATAGCTAAGGAATGGATGATATTGTTTAATGTAGTAAAGAAGTAATTTTAAACTAGTTCCGTTCATTTATAAAGTACATGTTTAGTAGTACAGTCAGGTTTCATAACCAAAGTATGGTGTTATTTGGAGTAATTTTCCTATAGTTTTGTAAGAAGGTTTTATCCACTATCAAATTATTTCAATATGAAAATGATTAATTATTAACGATGAAACATTCAAGTAGCAACTCATAGTCATTGCACGAGTGAGAGTATTCAGGGTTGGGAAGGTCTACAACACCGACAGAACTACAACTAACCGTAGGCCTACCACTCAACAGCTAGGACTCAGGCAGTCAGTGACCTTGACTCAAAGGATAAACAAACTATGTATCCCAACAGGACGGCAACCTTTTCATCTTCCAAGCAGAGTTAGTTCGATATTCCAACGGTAGTGGGAGTTCATTCGTTGGATATAGACAACAAATTAATTACAAATAAGTACATACGATAATATAACTACACATTACTGTATTGTAGAATGATACAAACGAAATATGACACATTGGGTTTTTAATTATTGCGTATAAAGTATAGCCTAAACACTTGCGCGATGTAGGCTACTTGCCGCTTGTTTGTAGTTGTGAAGCGGTGAAATAACGTGAGAGCTGTGTTGTTTTCTATCGAGTATTCCTTTGGAAGTTGGCAATGTAACGCATCTATCGTTTATACTCGTTCAAAAAAGAAAAAATATAATAGCTGAGTACAATGTGGGATAAAAGTAATTATAAATTAAAAACCGAATAAAATACCGTTATATGAGTTTTTGAAAATAGTCAGGTGCACAAATAAAATAATAAAAAGTTTCATGAAACACGGTAATCTTGTTTTCTCGTGAAAAGTAAAGAAAATAAGCGTTTACTGATAACACATACACATAGGAATGTATATAATGATCATTTCGAAGTCAGGGTGCAAATCAGTATTATTTAATTTTTGTTCATTTACAAAAATACTTATATCATTTTATAGATTTAATAACGTAATAGCAATTACAGTGCATATTGATTAAATTATTAAACATTATTATATGCTGATACAACATTTACACTTTTATTTTTAAAATTATAGAAATATAAACTTTTGTACGTTATTAAGAGTTATTATTTTAAAATGTTAACTTAATTTTTTATGGGAATTTGAATATGTGTGAAAATTTAGTTTCAGGTAGTACTAAATGAATGTATGCTATTACTATACGCGGGTTAATAATTAATTACAATATCCTTTTTACTTAAGCTTTGTAGAAGTTAGATTGATTACAGTTTGATGTTTGTATTTTTGTAAAGACAATATTGTTAATATTATTTGTGTTATTAAATTATTAAAATACAAAAAACCTGTTTAATATTTTAAAAACCTGAGTCCACTAAAAATATAAAAAGTAAAGCTTGTTAAGATTTAATTGCACTAATTTGTGTCATTCATACAATGACTAATAAGCAATAAGGACTCTATTATCAATTTTCAGTTGTAATTGAAAAATGGTTTGATGATATTGAGCTACATAATCAATATTTTTGTCACGCCATTTTTGTCATCATACTATTATATTTAAATTATCAGATACTCTAATTAATTTAGTTTATTTCACATGTGTACCTACTTGAAATTTGCAATTACATTATTTTTATCTTATTTTCTGTTAATTTTACATTTAGTCATTCACTTTCATAAATTGGTTTCATTCGTTTTCGTCAGTTACTTGTAAATATTTTAAATATCACAAATTCTAATTTTGTGATATTTAATTCTAACAAACAGGTTTTCATACCAGTTTCATAAAGTGCTGTGTTTATTAAATTCAATATAACAGTAATAAAGGTATAAGTAAGTAGTATAAACTCTGTTTTATTAGTTTCAATAACAAGAAACTAGATGCAACTCTGCCTCATTTATTTGTACTACCGTAAGGAATGAGGCCAAGCGGACCACGGAAGGCCCTAGAAAACCCTGTTGGCTGGCGGTGTCAGTCACCCGTCCCTTCCCTTCTGTTGTTCTATAAAAATTTAGAAAGAAAGTGAAGTGATGGTGCGAGGGGCGAACGGCCGAGCAATAAATGCCTTGACGACCCAGCCACAGAGCGCTCCTAGGACCTAAAACACCAACTACCAACACAGACAACGTACTGCTCTAAACACCGCTCCCCGTGGTCGTTCGCCAAACTAAAATGCGATTTTCAATCTGACTCCGGAGCCCTCTTAATGTTAGCTTTTCACAGTTAAGCACCAGAGTGTAATAGCTGAGCTAAAAGCACGCTACTTGTCGTCCGAGCCCTTATTTGAAAAGAATCACTGTTAGATAGCAGCAAATGCACACGTCTATAGCAAATGCATCAGCTTGGACAGTCTATGTATTTCTATGGTCAATGGTTAAACATATAAACTGGAATAAAAATCAATTCTGCTAAATAAATAAAAAAATGAATGGTAATGAAATAAATAAATGAATAAAAATGAAAAAGGTAATAATAAATGGCTTTATCGCACAAAACTTGTACAATGAAGACAAAATTATTGTAGCTTTTAAGGTTATGGCCCCAATGAATAAAAGGATGAAAATATAAATGGTGATTTACTTTCTATTGTATGAAAATAAATTGTATTTTTAGGAAAATCTGCTAACTGCATAAGATACCTAATAATTTGGTCAAAGGGGACTTTTTATCAAACATTCCAGCTGCCCATACAAAAATGTTAACACAAATATTGTCAATGGTGTTTATTGAATTTTATCACTTCTATTAAAAATTATAACAAAACAGTTTTACTCATTTTCTCTTATTTTCAATATTGGCAATATTTTGAACTATAATTCAAACACTTAAAATGAAAAATATCTTTACTATTCCAAGAAAAGAAGTTAGGGCAGCAAAGCCCTCTCTACCAATTGACCTCAATATTAATTGAAATATTTAAATACAGTGGTTTTTTCTTGAACCAACACTAATTTTGGTTAAAAGGATTTCTTTTTAAGTTTTGGGAGAGCAACACTATCAGAGATGTGCATCACAGACATGTTTCAACCCATAGATCTTCCTGTCATATTTTTCATAATTTTCTAATAACAATATTCCTGGCATTTACACTTCAGGATAACTTGAAGGACATGGTACATATATTAATCCTAGAAGAAAGAGCAGTGGGACTAATGCAAAACTGGTTCATTTTGGGAGAAATAATGATGAAAACAAAGTTCTGAAGATTGTAAACTACAAGTTTGGATAGGTGAACAGTTTTACATATCTAAGGGCTAATACATTTACAAAATAATGACACTTGGAATTGCAGTGCAGAATAAAAGCAGCAACTAGACGAAGTATGTACGCAGAGAAAAAAGTATTAAATTAAAATTACTGTCACACAAGACAAAACATAAAATTTATAAATCCGTCATCAGACCAGTCATATTGTTTGCCTGTGAAACATGGACTAAACAAAAGGGCAGAAATGAAATGATATCATTTAAGAATAAAGTACTCAGGAAAATATATGGACCCACCAAAGAGGATAATCAATGGAGAATAAAACACAATAGAGAGAGAAAAAAGAGCCAGATATTATTGCAGAAGCTCAAAGTAGGATATTGAGATGGGTAGGTCATGTGATAAGGATAGAAGATGAAACAATGATAAACAAGTAAACAGTATCAGACTGATTAGAATTACTTATGCAGCAGAAGAATAAATACAACTTAAGTTGGTAAGTGATTACATAAATCTTGGCAAATTCCTATAATACCTGTAATTACTCTAGTCATATGATTACATTGCACAAGGTCACTCTTGCCTATAAATTGCACTTTAATGAGTGTTTACTTAAGTTCAGCCAAGCTTGTTAATTACTGCTACCTTGAGCAACGGAGCTTTTGTCTTGGGTACCAAACAATAGGTGCTTTACAGATAAAGTTACTTTTGTTCAAATTTCAAACATGAAGCTAAAGCTTGTAATGGTTAGGTTGCTATTTCTCAAATGCAATGTTAGTATAACAGTAAAGCAAAGATAACAATAAAGAAAAATAAAATCTCTAACACTAACAAAATATCAATCAACAGTCTTGAAATAATAAAAACACACCAATAATAAAACGATCAAAAAACCAAATATTTTTACAAAACCGTTACTTGATAGTACTAATTAAATCTTACCGGCGGCAAAGTTTCCTTGAAAAAGACAGCTACAAAGGCAATGTCAGCGAGTGCAAGTGTAAGAGCAAACAATGCAGGCACCATAAACCAATCTGAGTGGCCAACTTGGGTTTGGGCCCAGCGAGCAAACATTGCACCAATCACAGGTCCCACAATGAAACCAATAGAGAAGGCTATTCCAACTAAAGCCTGAAAATCAAATGTCAAATATTAGATTACCATAAGAAATAAATAAACATATTTAATTTTGAATATATTTTAGATGTGGAACACCAACTTATAGCACACTTAAGACAAATAGTTTCATGATTATAGGATGAGTGCAGATGGCTTCTGTTATCTGATTACCAAATAATATCGACTTATCATTCCAAAAGGCCCAGTGACCAGGGCAATGAGACACCTACAGTTTTTGTTGAATATAGATCATAAAATATATTTACGATTCTGATGTTAGTAAGCTTAAGATTCAGTTTTCATTCAAGATATGGCGTCCACCATATCACCAGTGGCCACCATTCAATCCAGGCACTCTGGACTTGATTGATCCATGACCACTATTCAATTCGGACACTCCGGATTTGCCTGATTGGCAATCAGTGACCAACATTCAATCTGGGTATTCCAGACTTGACAGACCAATAGCCACAATTCAATCCAGGCACTCCAGACTTATCTTATAGTTTTCAGGACGACGATTACTTAGCAGAAACACTCATTCAACATTGGGATACTAAGTGTAAAACCTGCGGCCTCCTATATCTATATACTTTGCCCCCAATTAACATATTTCAGCAATATGCCATTTGTACCAGAGTAAATCCATCCACAAACTCTGATCTTTTTGAAATTGCAATTTACAGCAGACTTCCGATTATCCTAATCCTAATTAACCGAGCTTCCGGGATAATTAAGCTGGTCATTAGTTGATACAGAGTTAAGTTCTTAATAGCTGGACAGTTAGGGTAAGAAGCAGGATTAGCAAGTTGTATCAAACAGTGTCTATACTGACTGTAGGTGCTAAGTCAAGCCACTGTTTATAATACTAAAAATTTCAGAATTATTGGCCCGAATGTATTCACAAACGACTTATCAGCACCTGGCACAATTAGCTCAGTTGACTCATCACTTGCACTACATTTGGTTACATTAGTGTGTTGACTTTTGTGATTTTTTACAATACAGAAGCACAAATATAAATGTATATAAGTACTACGTTTTGATATGAGTTGAAAAAACAGAAGAGATTTATTGGTTTCTCTTGAAACCAACTCAAACTGACAAATCCATCTATGTATTTTTCGGAAAGAACACATATTAATATTGGTATGATAGTTGATAGTTTTGTCTCGTCAAAACGTTAAATAACTTCCTGCACAGGTAAGAACGTACATTAAGTTACGTTAAAGGCAGGAGGAATAGGATAATTCTGTTCATAAACAGACTAAATGATGGTGAATATTTGACTGTCACAGATAGAAGAAGTACAAACTGTAGGATGGAACCATAATAAGATTGGACAACATGAGGGAATGCTGTGCTGTCATCAAAGATTATGTTGGAAGAAAATTGCCCAGGCTTAATGCTAACTATGGACATTATTTCCAGACTTTTACCAATATACCCTAATATTCCAGATTTTCCCAAATACTTTAAACTGTTTAAAATGTAATACATATTCCCAAATTTTCCTGACTGCAAGATCCTGAGAGCAGGAACCCTTTAATAAAACCTTTTAAACAAAAAATCTGATGTTCCTACTTAATTACAGGACTTTAACTATGATTATCATAGTTTTATTTATTTTTTGTACAATTAACTACTTTTGTACAATTTCATGGATTTTTATTTTTACCTTACTGTATTAAAACTTTGTATTATCAAATTTTATGTATCCGAGGTAATCTCAGCTCCAATTACCTCAAATAATCAAGAGTCTACTGTAAACAGTAGCTAGCCATTCCACTTTACACATAACTTTACAAGTTGACTTCAGTTTTCTTATATACAGATGTTTTGATATTTTTTCAATAACTTTTCTATTGTTATTGTAGTTATTCTGAATAACAATGGATTTATAATAATTGGTGTATTCTATGAATTAATTTGTTTTTACCGTGGATTGTTACAATTGGCTTTAGAGTAAAGCTCTTAGTGTTCAGCTGTCAAATAGATGTCTATTTTTTCTAAGAGAATAGTCCTAATGGTTTTATAAAATTACATTTTACATACCATTCCAAAACCTCTGTTAGCTGTCGTTGAGACATCGGTGATGATAGCCATAGAGAGACTGACATTGCCCTTGCTGATGCCGCCAACCACTCTTGCCAACACAAACAGTGCAAAACTATGTGATAACGCCCACAAAACATATGAAACTGCTATTCCCACCTGAAATATAATAGAGGAAATGGTTATGTGCTGTCATTATTGCTAATGAATTTTTCCAATTTATAAAAAATAAATAATTTCCCAGTTTTTTTTAGGAAATAAACTTTACTTCCCGGTTTTACAGGGGCGCAAGTCTTCAAAAATTGTTGGTTAAATTTTCCTGAATTTTTTTGCAGTACCTTGATATGTATTTCTGTTTGAGACCAATGTTAAGCTATGAATGCCATGTCATCTCTGAATGCTAAAACGTTCAGATAATCCTGACTCCTATTTTAATTCCCCTATTTTTAACTTTATACACCACTCCCTGCTACTTTCTCTAATGCACAGTTAAATAACAGACGTGAGCCCATCATCTACCTCCAGTTTTGATAAAAAAAGGGTTCAGATAATTCTCTTAAAAACTTAACCTAAGAGTATGTGATTGTTAGTGTTGAATTTATTATATTTGTAGTTTTGTTAATTAATCTCAATTCATTTAGTACCGGTACCTTTATCCTTTGTATTAATGTAGAGGCTAAATTTATTATTTGTTGTGTTTCATATTATATTTATTTTAACCCTTAACTAACATCATACGTCTGGGAGACGGACGCGAAAATAAAAACCTGTATATCTCCCCTCCACTACGCACTAAACAGCCATTCCTCACTCTACCTTTCAGTCAAGTGGTTGTCTTTGTCCTGTGAGCGTTTAGTGTTTGTTACTTGAACTTTAACCGCAATTATTGCGTTTTTCGGACCCTTTACGTCTGTGAGACGTATGATGTTATTTACGTGACTCTATTTTTGTATTATTTTGAATAGGTATTCTGTGTTGTGTTATTTTATTTTGTGTATTAGACTAATAAATAACATATTTGCATACTGCACAATACTAGAAAGTTCGTTATTAGCATTTTGTTGAAAAATGGATTTGGGAAACTTGAGCATCCCTGGCGCTTCACATGGGAGGCCTCATGTGAGTAGAGTCTCACTTACAGGAAACGATTTTGAAGGCCAACTTCAAGATTTAGTTTTTGATGTATTGGAAGGACCATCGGAACCTGACCCGTATAATAGTGATAAAGACGATGATTATCAAATCGAAAGTGATCACGACTCCGAATCTGAGCAAGAGTGTGAAGAAAATGACGATGTGTTTGTGCCTATGGAAAATAGAAGCACTGAAGATGAAGATTCTGATGAACCTCCCGCGAAATCATCTCGGCAGAGCCACTTCTTGGGGAAAAAAATCGGAAAAAGAGAAATATTCAAATGGAAAAAACAATCTCCCCCTACAAACATTAGGACTCGAAGGCACAATATTATTGTTCAACTGCCAGGCCTCAAAGCAAAAGCTAAACAGCTTGGAACAAATCCTTCTATTGAAGAAGTATGGTCTTTATTGATTACTAATGATATATTAGAAGAAATCATGAAATGGACAAACCATAAAATTTCCTCACTCAGAGAAAACTATACAAAAAAATATTCTTACCTTTGTGATCTAGACATGATAGAGCTAAAGGCCTTCATTGGACTTCTTGTATTCACTGCAATTTTTAAGTCTCAACATGAAACAGTTGATAGTCTTTTTGCTACTGATGGAACTGGCAGGGACATTTTTCGATGCACAATGCCCAAAAACAGATTTCTGTTTATACTTCTGGCTTTGCGATTTGACAACCCTAATGACCGTGATGAGAGGAAGAAAACTGATCCTTCTGCAGCTGTCTCTGAAATTTTCAACAAGTTTATTGAAAATTCACGTGAACTTTATTCTCCTGGGCCTACTATGTGTGTCGATGAAATGCTTGTCCCTTTCCGGGGTCGATGTACATTCAAAATGTACATGCCGAAAAAACCGGCTAAGTATGGACTAAAAGTAATGTGCTTGACGGACGCAAGAACTCACTATGTATACAACTGGTACATGTACTGTGGAAAAGGAAGCGATGGAAGAGGGTTGTCAAATGAGGAGAAAAAGCTGTTGATCCCTTCTCAAGCAGTTATAAAATTGGTAAAGCCAATTGACGGGTCTCGCCGTAACATCACAGCTGATAATTGGTTTAGCTCAGTGGAGCTGGTGAACGAGCTTTTAAAACGAGATCTGACTTATGTTGGCACTCTAAAAAAGAATAAGGCTGAGATACCTCCAGAGTTCCAACCCAATAAAACAAGGGTGGAAAAGTCTTCTTTGTACGGATTTACAGAAGATTTAACTTTACTTTCATATGTGCCAAAGAAGGGAAAAGCGGTCATTCTGATTTCGTCTATGCACCATTCGTCTGCTGATGATAATGATTCTGGTAAGCCGGAAATAATTGGCTTTTACAATTTGACTAAAGGAGGAGTAGATGCCGTGGATCAAAAATGTGCCAACTACTCAGCAAGTCGAAGAACTCGACGTTGGCCTGTGAAAATTTTTTTCACAATTTTAGATGTTGCATGTGGGGTGAACAGCTTTGTACTTTATCAGAGCTATAAAGACACAGAAAAACTTTCTAGATTTGAGTTTATGAAAACACTTGCAAACAACTTGATTCATCCCCATATGGCAAGAAGAACAGAATCAACAAAAAATTTGCCGCGTGAACTACAACTGTGTATCAATCGAATACTCAAGAAAGAAGATGATGTACAAGATATTCCCGAATTTTTTGAGACGAGGAAAACTTGTTCAACTTGTCCTCCTCGGCTGAAAAGAAGAACGAAGTACCCATGCCGTAAGTGTGGATCTGCGATCTGCTTGGAATGCGCAAACAAGATTTGCAAAGACTGCTTCCTCAACCAGTAAATTATACAGTAAGAAAACAAACATATTTTTAGTTTTTTCTGTAAAAATAATTTTTCTGTGTTTTTCATTTGTTTTAGTTTGTACATATTCATTACATTTAACTTTTAATTTGATTTTGAATGTTTACTAATCTTTAAACTTTTATAGTTCAAACACAATATTCATAATTGAAAAAACGATAAAAAATATTGTAAATAATTATTTTTCAAATTGTTTTTACATTTATATGATTTAATAGTTGTAGTTACATCATAGTTTTACCAATCAAATATGATTTGTCTTATATTTTGTGTTTTCTAATTCAAATTACATAAGGTGTCTGTCAGACGTAAGAAAACAAACATATTTTTAATTTTTTCTGTAAAAATAATTTTTCTGTGTTTTTCATTTGTTTTAGTTTGTACATATTCATTACATTTAACTTTTAATTTGATTTTGAATGTTTACTAATCTTTAAACTTTTATAGTTCAAACACAATATTCATAATTGAAAAAACGATAAAAAATATTGTAAATAATTATTTTTCAAATTGTTTTTACATTTATATGATTTAATAGTTGTAGGTACATCATAGTTTTACCAATAAAATATGATTTGTCTTATATTTTGTGTTTTTTTTTGTTCAAATTACATAAGGTGTCTGTCAGACGTATGATGCTAGTAGTGTAATTTTATAATATGATGTTAGTTAAGGGTTAAAGATCTCTTTCTCCAATCAATCCAATTTTAAGTGCTAAAAATTACAGATAAAAGTTGTTTCTGTAGTATTATTATGGTAGAAAGATAACAAAAATTAAAATAACCAAAATTATTATTCAATTTACTGTATATTGCTTCAATTTAAACAGTTTTTTATTATTTACTAAACTTAATCATTTATTTAAATACAAGCTTCTTTTTTGCTTAGTATAAAAAAGCTTAAATAGCAAAAATGGCATGTTTGCGTTTGTGTTAAAAGTTGCTAAGACTATTAAAAGTTGCTGATAAGTCATGTAATGATAGGTCATGTTTCTTACTTGCAGTCTTCAGAAACAATGGAAAACATGGATCATCCTTCTGGTAATTATTTTTAGGAGCCAGAAAAGAATTTAAAAAAAAATTACAAATCTAAACTCACCAAGCAAATTATAAGAACTGGTCTTCTTCCAAACACATCTGATAAACCTCCGACTAAAGGCGATGCAACAAACTGAAGAAATGAAAACATCGAACCAAGAAGACCTGTAATCATAAAAAGTTAAGGATTGAAAAAATAGTATATAATATTGACTTATAGATGTTGTTGGATATTTGCGTTTGACATTTAATTGTATTTATCTTAATATACAAAAATGATTACCTGAAATTTGTTGCTACTCCATCACTTAATAATGGTTTAACATATTTCCTTCATCTTTTTTTTAAGTTTCCTAATTTTTCGTAGAATGTTCTTCAGAAAAGAAAAATGAAAAAATCATAAGGAAATTGGAAAATATTGGAAAACAAACTTGGGAGTTTCAGTTTGATTTGTTTCCTGACAATACAAATAATTCTGTATTGTCAGTTTACTGTTACTGTTACTTTGTTAAGTAGATCTAGTAATGTTTGTAAAACTTCATGGAAAATTATTAATAATGAAATTGGTCCTAAAAATGATGTAAAACAGAAAAACTTTAGATTAAGATCTAATGGTACATTAGTGAATAATCCTAGTGATGTAGCTAGAGTATTCAATGATTATTACAATAACATGGTCGATACTCAAATCATTCCCCAGTTGAAATATGTCTGCCCTGCAGGTAGTTTTTGTCTTTATCAGACAAATACTACTAGTAAAAAATTCTCCCCTACATTTTTAACTGAAAAGGAAATGAATTGTATAATCAACTCATTTGATAGCAAATACTCTACGGGTTATGATGAAGTTCCCATGCCTATAATTAAGATTGCTAAGGTCCATTTAATAAAACCATTAACGCACATAATAAACTCATCTTTTGTTTCTGGAATTTTTCCAAAACGGCTAAAAATCTCAAAAATCAAGCCCCTTTTTAAAACAGGTAACCCTGAAAGCGTAGAAAATTATAGACCACTATCACTTTTGTCTTCATTTTCTAAATTATATGAAAAGGCAATGGCCAATCAGCTGATTAGATATCTAGAAGACAATAATCTTATTACAAGTGAACAACATGGTTTCAGATGTGGCAAATCAGCAATAAGCGCCTCTATTGAATTTATTGAATCAGTCATTGACTCTATTGATAAGGGTGAAAACACTATTGGGGTTTTTATGGATCTTAGTAGAGCATTGCATTTGATAGTGTTTGTCATAGTAGGTTACTTGATGTTCTTCAAAACTTGGGTATAAGAAATCATGCACTTTCTTGGTTTAGGTCATACTTACTTGACAGATCGTCTTATGTTGAAATAAATCATTTGAAATGTAACAACCTAAGAACATTTAATTCACTTAAGACCACTTTACGTTATGGAGTCCCTCAGGGATCTATTTTAGGACCGCTTCTGTTTTTATGTTACATTAATGGACTTCCCCAGTTTTTAAAATCGAATGCTAGCTGCAAAGTCACTTTATATGCTGATGATATAAATTTAAAATTGTCCAGCCAAAAATTACAAGATTTAGAAATTAATGCATATTGTAATCTTGCAGCTATTCAACAATATCTAGCAAACTTAAATTTAGTAATAAACCCTAAAAAAACTAAATATATTACATTTACTGCAAATAAAAGAATATCTAGCAGAAGTGATACAAATATCTTTATAAATAACAATGCTTTAGAAGAAGTAAATGAACTTAAATTTCTTGGATTACAAGTTGATAAATATCTTACTTGGGACTCGCATGTCAATAACATTTCCAAAAAAATATCAACTGGACTATTTGCTCTTAGAAAATTGGCTCGGCTTTGTGACTTAATTACACTGAAATCTGTATATTTTGCTTTTATCCATTCACATATTTCTTTTGGAATTTCTGTATATGGAGGAACATCAACTGAAAATTTAAACAGAATTTTGAAAATACAAAAAAATGCTCTTAGGATTATGCTTAAATTGAAATGGTTTGAGTCGGCCAAGCATCATTTTCCTGCTTTGGGAATAATGACAGTTTTCAGTGTTTATATATATCAGTTAGTATTATCAATAAAATGTAATAGTACTATACTTCATACTCTGGGACATCATCATAGTCATAATACGAGAAATAAATTCAATATTGCTTTCAATTCACATAAGTTAAAACTTTATGAAAAAAAAACTAACTATGCGGGAGTCAGATATTATAATTATTTGCCACAATATATAAAAGATATTACAAGTTATGACAAGTTTTAAAAAAAACTAAAGATTTTAATGATTAACAAACCTCTTTATTCATTAGAGGAGTATTTTTATTAATATAATATTTTATTGACATATTGAGGTAAATGATGATACTAAGTGTTTATGATTATAATATATAATATAATATGTTCTATGTACCTATAATATCTGTTTTAAATAAATGTTGTATGACGCCATTCTGTACGCATATGTGCTAGCTGAATAAAGTTATTTTGATTTGATTTGATTTGATTTGAAATGAAAGGAAAATTTGAAACATGTGATGTAAATGTTTCTGCAACTTTTCATGTCTGTTTATATAAACATCTGTTGTATTTTATTTCTTGGTGATAAAGTGGTCACTGAAATAGACTTTTCCATTCAGTCAAAAATTAATATGCTGTATAAAATGTTGGTTTATAAATGAATTTTAAATCAAGATATTTACCAACATTTCATACAATATATTAATTTTCTACTAAATGCAATTCAATTATGTCAATGCTATTTATATTACAATCCTGTTCATCGTATGGGTTAAAAGTTGTATAGTTCATTTCCAGGTTTCTGGTGTGGAATGAATCAAATAAAATTCACATCCGGTCTAGGGCTCTGCCCCTCTAGCCTTTTATTTATTTTATTTTATTGAGCCTTTTATGGAGTTATTTTATTTATTTAGATAATCATCAGCTGTTAAAAAAAAAAGAAAATTGAAAACTTTTGAACCACAGCTAGGAGGGATATCAAGGTTAGAGGTATTTATCTCTCGATTCTTAATATACCATCAGATTTTAGAAAAGATTATGTTTGTGGGCTCCACTGCCCCAAAAATCAATATTCATTGTGATCCAGTCCAAATGTCCCGGCGAGGTCGCAGGCTGAGATCCACAAATGGGGCTGTACAGTGTCTTGTAGAGGCTGAGCTTCCTCACGACGCCACAGGCTGAGTTGCACAAAGGGTCTAAAGGCAAGTTCCCAAGCGAGGCTGCAGGCCGAACTTCCCTCCGAGCAAAGGGAGTGACGGAGTTGGCGCGCAAAGCTACCATAAATAAACTAAAATTTTACTACGGCACGGGTAAACAGCTAGTAATAATTAAATGTAGTGAGTATTTGTAAAACATTCTTGGTACGTGAAAAAAATTGAGGGACAAAATTGAGCGTGAGATAATAACTTTATACTTGGAGGAAATATCTTTATGCAGGACTGGAAATAACCCTTAGTACTGTATATACGTTTCAAAAAGAATCATCCGATTTTAAACATTTATTGCTATTCATCTATAAGTCCGATTTGATAGAACAATGTACTGTCAGTAAGAGGAAGCTCTCAAGTTTCGAGTGTTTTCCGCTAGGTAGCAGTAGCGCGCTTCTGTCAACGCCCAGCTCAGTTATTGACAAAATGGCATCTAAACAACAGAAGGCTTTTTGTGTTATACGGTTTGCTAGATTTGAGTCTGTGATTACCATGCAACGTGAATTTCGTACCACATATGGTGCTGATCCTCCTACAGCCCAGAGCATAAGAAGATGGTATAAGCAATTTACTGATACAGGCTGTCTCTGTAAAGCAAAATCATCGGGTCGTCCACGTGTGTCCAATGAAGACGTGGAGCGCATCCGCGACAGTTTCGCCCGTAGCCCGCAAAAATCCACTCGCCGTGCTGGTAGGGAACTTAACATTCCTTCAACATCAGTATGGCGTGTTTTACGCTGACGTTTACATTTGAAACCATACAGGATTCAATTACTACAAGCTTTGCATGAAGGTGGTAAACAACAACGTGTTCAGTTTTGTGAGTTTATCCTAAGCCAGATGGCAGTTGACGATGATTTGGTAACACGCATGGTGTTTAGTGACGAGGCAACTTTCCATTTGAGTGGAAAAGTTAACCGTCACAATGTGAGAATAAGGGGAAACGAGCAACCACATCACAGCGTACAGCATGAGCGAGATTCCCCAAAACTTAATGTTTTCTGTGCAATCTCACGGAATAAAGTGTACGGTCCCTTTTTCTTTCAAGAGAACACTGTTACGGGATTGACATATCTCGATATGTTAGAAAACTATCTCTTCCCTCAGTTAGAAACAGATTCCAATGACTTCGTGTACCAGCAGGACGGTGCCCCACCACACTGGAATCTTCATGTGAGAGAGTTTTTAAATGGTAGGCTTCCTCAAAGATGGATCGGTCGTACTGGACCTAACGATTCCGCGTTACATCACTGGCCTCCAAGGTCACCGGACCTTACTGTTTGCGACTTCTTTTTGTGGGGATTTGTGAAAGACATTGTTTATATCCCTCCCCTTCCAACAACATTGGTTGAACTAAGGAACCGCATTAGAGCAGCCATCGAATCTATCACTCAAGAAATGCTAGCTAAGGTGTGGGACGAATTTGAGTATCGCATAGACATATGCCGTGCATCTCAAGGGGGCCATATTGAGCACCTGTAAATGGTATGTAAAAAAAAAACTTTATTTTAACTATGTAAAAAAACTTTATTAGTTATCCTTTAATATAAAATTAACCTCATGTCCATATTATTATTAGTATTGAAATTATAAACCTACAAAATCGGATGATTCTTTTTGAAACACCCTGTATAACGATAAAGGTTGGGATGAAATTTTTAAGATGATGATTTAAAAAAATTAAATTAAACTAGCCTTTTGCAACTTAATAATTTGTTATTTTTCTGTTAAAAACATAACTTCCCATTTCATAAAAAAAATAAATTAGCGAAACTAGTTTTTCTATTGCAACTATTTTTATGAATGTTGTGATAATGATTATCAACTGGTTATTTATTACTGTTATTATTTTTTAATTTACCCTAGACTTTTTTTGTATTAATGTAGAGGCTAAATTTATTATTTGTTGTTTCATATTCTATTTATTTTAAGATCTCTTTCTCCAATCCATCCAATTTTAAGTACTAAAAACTACAAGAAAATTACAGATAAAGGTTGTTTCTGTAATATTATTATGGTAGAAGATAACAAGATACCCAAAGTATTTTATATAAAATATTTATAAAACAAAATTTAGCTAACATTAACCCCATATTTACTTCGCAGCAAGCACTTTTGTACTATAAACTTTGTGGAAATTTAACAGATTAACTCCAAGTGTTTAACAGTAACGTCTATAAACACCATTAATTATAGTGATTAATGTCAATTAAGATCGATTTTGGATGTTACATGTGCATACAAATTAACCTGAAAAAAAATATTTCAGTTGACTGCTGTGGAATACACAAACTATTTAGTAGTCTTCAGAGATATAAAATAAGACAGTAATATGTGTCTTCTTTTAAAGCCATTTATAACTTTAAACCCACACGACAACACTTGTGGAAGTACATTTTAAACATTGTTAATATCTGACAATTCCAGCGGATCTTTGAATTGTTATTTAATTTTTTTTATATATCAAGGGTTCATTTTCTGGTAGTACATATATAAATAATTTACAATAATCAGTTAGAAAAATAACAAAAAAATTAAAAAAAAAAACAGTGCTGTAATAAAGAGAAAGACTACAACAGTTTGTAACTATCAAAATGTCCAGTAATATAATATTATTTTAGTTGATTTACAAGGGCCAAAATGGATAATAGATGCTATTTTATTGCAATACCTTGATCTTATAAATAATAATTTAATAAATACCAATGACAAAACTCTGATCAATCCCGTAGTATGTCAAGGCCTCAAAATATTGGATGTGATGCAGTGGAAATCTCCAAATATTATCTACAAATCATGAACAATCCAATGCTAACAAATAATTTTCAAACAACAATATTGGATGATTACCAATTTTTATTAGAATCTTTAAATTTAAAAGAATAGTGTATATTTTTCTATCAGTGGCAATATTGAACTGAGCTCTCCAGATAAACACAGGATTGGAGCTTACTAATTTATAGAAAAAAAATCAAATATGTTTTACTATTGTATGATTCTTTAAATAGTTTTGATTCTGAAAGTGACAAGGAAATAGCATGCAAGATGTTTTACTATTTTAATGGTCTAAGAGACACGATGATATTTTTATAGATAAGCCAACACCATCATAACCAAACAATATCTATAATTGTGGGAGTTTTGTTATTGTATTAATGGAGTTAATATTAGAACAACTACTGTCCAGCAACATGGAAACAACCACCTTAAAAAATATAGCACAATATCAGTGAATTTTACTTAATCACTAAGAGAGGCCAAGTGGCTTTTGTTATTAAGAATACGGCAGTACAATTGATGAGAGAAATAAACTAGTGATAATTGCTGACAGTCATGGGAAAGATCTCAGTAACTTGATTGAACAGCAGATAAACTTGAATGTTTGTTCATTTGTCAGATCTGGGGCAAAATTCGACAGAGTGACAGACGACATACAGGTTTTAAGTAAAGGGTTGATTAAAAAATATCATCTCCTGGTAGTAGCCGGCACTAATAATATAGAATCAACAGGGATTAAGCGGCTGGTCAACGACGTACGAAAAGTCATAGCTAAAACCAAGCATACAAACCTTCTACTGGCAACCGTTCCTATGCGGCATGACAATCCAAACCTGGACTCGAAAATAAGTGTTGTAAACTACGAACTTGAAAAAGTCGCAAATCAAACCAGTACGACTTTGCTTCAATTACACCTGCTACCAAGACATTTGTACTCTAATGGAGGAATACATTTCAACAAAAGGGGAAAAATAATTATTGCCAAAATGGTTGCAAATACCCTAAGAAGTCATCATCATAAATCTAAAGTACCAAAATTTGAACAAAACTCATACAAAGATAAAATCAATATAGTTGTGGCTGATATATGTGATGTAATCGACCAACTGAAGAACAGTACAGTACTACAGTAGCTTTTGCCCACACAATATCTTCTGATTTCAATCATCAAAAACACATGTCGGCTGGAGTGGCAGTCAAGTTTGGGGAAAAATTTGGAAAGCCTACAAATGCTGACTATGTAAACACCAAACTAACCTGTCAGCGTAAGGATGAAGGAGCTTTTGTCTACAGCCTGGTGACAAAGGAAAACTACTGGGGAAAACCAACTGAAGAAGATTATAACCTGGCGTGTTTACAACTAACCCACGAATTCAAGAAGAGGAACCTGAAGACCTTGGTGTGCTCCCCCATGGGTTGCGTCAGAGATCTGATCAAACTGGATCACTTCATGAAGAACATTACCAATTTCCAGAAGGACACTAATGCCACTATATACATAGTCAACTATCCGCAAGAAGCAAGAAGAGTTTTAAGAAGGGGCCTATCTCATTCGGACTTTGTAAACAGACTGAAGGAACTGAGGGTGAATCCTGGCGGTTCTCCTGAATCGACTCCAAACACCAACAACACCTCATTTTTGGAAGACAACAGGGAAACTGTGGAGCAGCCATCCTCGGAACAGTCATCACCTACTCATTCAGGTGATAAACATCAGTTTCCATTGAGTGGTTTGGTATTAAATAATGATGGTTTGTTGTCTCCGGGAAACGACATGGTTTCATGTCAAGATCATCCTCCTCCATCTCAGACTTGTGCAGAATAAGTAATCTTTTAGGTTGTAATAGTAAACAAATTGATGGATGTCCAATAGAAGTAACCGATAAACTTAAAATTAATGCTTGCCACCAAAATTGTCAAAGCCTTTTTATCAAGGTTCCTCTTCTCGATAGAGTATCTTGTGATTTAAAGTTAGATATATTGTGTGTTACAGAACACTGGATGGAGGAAGATGAGCTAAATAATTATGTTATCGGTAATAATCTAAAACTTGCTTCAGCTTTTAGTAGAATAAATAAAGCACATGGTGGTGTCGCAATATTTACAAAATATGATCAAAATGGTTTCAGGGTTTTAAATGAGTTAAATAATATGTCAATTGAAATTGACTGTGAATTAGCAAGTATTCTTATAATTGATATAAATATAATAATAGTCACAATTTATCGGAGTCCTAATGGTGATGTGAGTGTCTTTTTTGAAATAATAGAGAAATTGATAACTTATATTAATAGATTATATTAATAGATTGAATAAGCAAGCCATTGTCTTTGGAGATTTTAATATAAATTTTTTGGTTCAAAGTAGAGTCCAGGAAAATTTAATAAACTTGTTTACAATGTACGGATTTTATCAAACCATTTTTGAACCTACTCGAAACAAAAATTGTCTTGACAATACCACTGTTCGCGTATGGGCGGGCGGGTCATTACCCCAATGCAATGACATCATATGATGAGGCAGAAGCATTTAAGAAAAAATTATCTAGTTTGCTTTTAATACCATTAACATTCTGGAAATATAAATTAAGACTTTGTGGTGCACCGCTTGGAAGTTACAAGTTTTTTGTCTCTTAACAATTTATGGAACGTTATTCACTGTAAGTTCAGTTTCACCACGAGCGTTCTGTTCCTCCATCTCTGCGTTTAGGGCCTGCAAGTGTTTAATTTCATGAGGAGTTCTATCCCTGGGAAGTTTAATAGGTGCAAATAAGGGGTCGACTAAGGCCGCTGAGTCATCGTTAAATTTTTAACAATAATACTTTAACGTATGTACTTGTATCTCTCTAAAATCAGATTATGATTGCACTGTAGTAAATAATAACATCAGTGATCACCTTGGACAGCTGTTTTCATTTTGTGTAAATAATTGTAATGATTTAGTCTTAGATAAAACCAATGGTCAAGCTACAAAAGTTATAATTAACGATAATACACTGAGAGAATTCAGATATCATTTAAATAAAGAGAGCTGGAGTGAAGTTTTTATAAAAGTAATAATATTAATGTAAATTTTGAAAATTTCATGAATACATTGATGTTTTATTATAATTTATCTTTTCTAAAATGTTTTCTAATAACGGTGTAAGAAAAAATTTTCCCAAGCGCTCCTCAAAAGTTAATTGGTATAATTCTGAACTAAAGATTATGAAAGAAAGATTAGATTTCCTATATCACCTTTACAAGTCAACCGGTAATTTGTGTTATTATGAAGATTATAAAAATAATAAAATTCTTTATAGATTGAAGGTAAGACAAGCCAAAAAGCAGGCTAATGTTCTTTATATAAAACACTCAGATAACAAAAGTAAGGCACTCTGGAGTATTGTAAATAGAAATAGGAAAGTCCACAGCTCAAGTGTAAATATTGATCCAGATGAGTTTAACGATTTTTTTGTTGGTGTAGCTAACGAGAAGGAGCATGTAAATAGTAAAAATGATGTTATTGTAAGTAGTTGTAATAATATTGTTAGTTTGAATTTTAAGGATTACCTCAATAAGGAATTTGTACCAGATGGAATATACTTGTCTAACTTTAGTATAGTAACTGAAATTGAAGTTATAAAAACTGTAAAAGACCTAGCCTCTAAAAAAAGTAAAGATCACTTTGGTTTATCAAATAGTTTAGTTAAAGATACAATCAAGTACTTTGCCAGGCCTTTAACTTTATTGATTAACAATAGTTTCAAACAAGGATTATTTCCTGATATTTTAAAAATTACTAAAGTACATCCCATTTTTAAAAAAGGATCAAAAGAACAACTGGGCAATTACAGACCTGTAGCAATAGTGCCAGTGTTTTCTAAAATAATAGAAGTCATAATAGGTAAACAGCTTATGAATTATTTAGAATGTAATAACTTATTATGTAAAGAACAGTTTGGTTTCCGTAAAGGGCTGGCCACAACACATGCAATAATTTCTTTGGTGGATAAAGTTCTTGACTGTTATGAGAAAAAAAGCTTTGCTGCAGTCACCTTCTGTGATCTCAGCAAAGCTTTTGATCGGGTTTCACATGATAAATTAATTCAGAAATTGGAACACTATAAGGTTACGGGTAATTCTTTAAATATATTAAAATCATACTTAGAAAATAGGAAACAGTATGTGGTCACACAAAACGGTTTATCTAGCAATAGAATTGTGACAGATGGGGTCCCTCAGGGATCTGTGTTGGGGCCATTGTTGTTTCTGGTTGCAATTAATGATCTAAAATCTAATGTTCCAGCAGATGTACTTTATGCAGATGATACAACTATAATTACAAGGAATTCAAATTATGAACGGTTATTAGAAGAAGTAAATTGTAATGTTAATATAGTCGAAAATTGGCTTGGAGAAAATAATTTAATTTTGAATAAAGATAAAACAAATACTGTAATATTCAGTCTTAGAAATTATCCAAATAACACTGAATCACAATATTCCAAATTTTTAGGCTTAACCTTTGATACTAAGTTGAATTGGCACCAACATATAATCAACCTTAAGAGAAAATTCAGCTCAAGCATATTTGCACTTAAGCGTCTAACAGGTGAAATTGATAGGGAATCACTCAAACAGGCCTATTATGGGGTTTTTCACTGCCACTTGAACTACGGTTTAATTGTTTGGGGGTCTTCTTCACACACAGAGGAAGTATTCATTATGCAAAAGAAAGCTTTAAGAGTGATCTCAGGAGCAGAAAGCCTTGATCACTGCCAACAAATATTTATTAGTTTTAATATTTTAACATTATACTCCTTATATATATACCAATGCATAATGTACTTAAGGAGCAATGTAAATGAGATTAGTTGCAGAAGTGATGTGCATAATTATTTTACAAGAAATAAAAATAATGTAGATTTACCATATGTTAGATTAGAAAAAACTAGTAAAAGCTCATTAATTATAGGTAGTAAGTTCTACAATAAGTTGCCGTTAGATTTAAGACTACTACCTAATAATGAATTTAAGTTTAGATTAAAAGGGTTTCTCTGTAGAAAAGCATTCTATTGTATTGTAAGATTGACAACAACAAATAGGCTAGAATTATTTCTAGATAATCTAAGTCTAGTGGACTGGTCTATACTTTATGAATTCCATGATGTTGAGTTAGCCTTCTCTTACTTTATTAATATCTTTTGTAACTGTTATAATGAAAATTGCCCTTTAATTACTGTTAAAACCCAGTCAAGTAATAAAAGTAAAATTAAACATTGGTTTACACCTCACATTCGATCTATGCGCACTTTTATGCTGTCATTGTATGATAAGTATAAAATAACTCAAAAGGATGAAGATAAAAATAATTTTAGATCTTTCAAAAAGTTATATGTAAAGGCTATAAGACAAGCTAAAGTGGAAGCTAATAACAATTTCATTAAGTCCTCAAACAACATGTGTAGAGCTGCTTGGAAGGTGATCAATAAGGAAACTGGTAGAAGTACTCAAGGGGGGGTAAAGACAACCATCACTCCTGAGGAATTCAATGATTATTTCATTACTAGTACTTCTTCACCTGTTGTGGACAATACTAAGAGCAAGGGCAATATTAATATGGCTACAACTCAGTTTAGTACAATGAAGGCAATAGAACTTGTTGAGAATTTCAAACTAAATCCATCTCTGCATCGGTTTAAGTGGGCGCCAATATCTTCTGATGACGTAAGAAAGATTGTTACTAACATGAGTGGCTCCAAGAGTCAAGATGCATATGGCTTATCCAATTGGGTTCTTAAAAAGTCAATTAATATTATTTTAGATCATATTGTCCATTTAATAAACATGGTTTTTGCCCAGTGCCTATTTCCAAATAGTCTTTAAAAATGTGTAACAACACCTGTGTATAAAAAAGGGGATAAGAGTAACCCTGAAAATTTTCGCCCGATAAGTTTAGTTCCAATATTTAGTAAGGTCATTGAATCTTGTATGCTAAGTCAGCTATGTAATTATTTTCAATCGAATAACCTCTTATATTCACATCAATATGGTTTTAGAACAAACTGCTCAACTACCTCGGCCTTAGATGCACTACCATTATTTTAAATAACTTTGAAAATGGAGAAACCTCAGGAATGTTGCTTATTGATTTAAGTAAAGCTTTTGACAGCTTACCACATGATATCTTATGTAAAAAATTAGAGTACTATGGTATTAAAGGGAATGAATTACAACTTCTAACTTCATACCTTAAAGACAGGTCACAATGTGTGAAAATAAACCATAAACAATCCAGTTTTAAAACTCTAACCAAAGGTGTACCACAAGGTTCCGTAATTGGGCCTTTCTTGTTCTTAGTTTATGTTAACGATTTGGATAGCAATGTGACTTCAACATCTATTTTATATGCTGATGACACAAGTCTTATTTCCTCTCACAGGCACATTACACAATTGAAAATATCTTTAAAAAATACTATCAATAAAGCCCAATCATGGTTTGATGCGAATAAATTAAGAGTTAACGAAGAAAAAACTGAAACAATATTTTTTAGCTTAAATAACAATACAGAAATAAGTAATGTAAAAATATTGGGATTTTACTTGGATAGCAGATTGAAATGGGATACTCATATTGATAATCTTTGTAAAAAACTCTCTAGAGTTATATATTTACTTAGTAAACTTAGAATCTGTGTTAGCCAAGATCTCTTAATAACATCATATTACACATTTTTCCATTCTTTGTTGACATATGGGATCAGGATATGGGGTGGAGCCAGCACTGCAGAACAAGCCTTCATATGGCAAAAAAAGGCTATAAGATTGATTTGTGGTCTCAACATTACAGATTCATGCAGAGAAAGCTTTAAAAAATTGAACATTTTAACATTACCAGCACTTTATATCTACACAAATCTAGTTTATGTAAAAGAAAATGAAAACAACTTTTTTAATAGAGCCTCAGTACATACTTACAACACAAGGAAAAAGCTAAACTTGGATACACCACAAATCAGATTGAGCAAAACAAAGTCTAGCCATAAGTTTAATCAAATTCAGTTTTATAATAAGTTACCAATTACGATCAGGTCTCAGAGTTTACCTAAATTTAAATTACGCATCCAAAGCATATTGAAACAAAATGTAATTTATACAATTAATGAATTTTTTAACCTTTCGTTTCCTGAAGAATGCTGACTTCCCCCAACTCACATCGTAAAGATTGTATTGCTAACTTTTATATATTGGATAATATTTGTAGTTTTATTCTTCATTTTACTTTTGAGTACTTTTGTTTGTTTTTAGCAAATATGTAATTTTACTACATTTATTATGTAATTCTTACCATGTGACAATGCCTATTGTATATTAACATGTATTTACTGGCAATAAATAAATTGAAAATTGAAAAAATTCAAGATTTTGAAAAGTGCACATGGACAATACCAGACTTTTGACTAATTAACTCTAACTATTAAGTTTTTGATGTGTCCATGTATTTTATGAAATATTGTTTGACAGAATAAAGTATTCTATTCTATTCTACACTAACAGGAAGTGTTTTAAAGAAGAACAACAGGTGTTATTATACCCTCAAAAAGAAGTAATATTACATTAAAAAAAAACTTAGTAGAACTGATTCCTTTAAATTTGAATAGCAATATAGACAAAGAACAAGGATGGACAAAACCAATGAATACACATAAGAAGCAAAAAGCCATTGTTATAAAGTTAGACAACTTTTTTCTAATTTTGCCGTTAGGTCGAGCTTGTTGGGCGGCAGTCTAGGGTGAGACACAGAGGGAAGCACAGCCAACTAGAGAGAGAGAGAAGATTACAAATTGCCATGATAATGAGGGAGAAACGAAACAGCGAACAAAGGTATTGGGTTGGGAGAGGGGTATGTAACAGAAATTCTCAACCAACGCTGTGTTCAGCAGCTGCGCCAAGCTCATTTCATCTATTACAGCAAGTCTGACTATTTCCCTACCTCTTTTCGCTTTTTATAGATGTATATCGACTGACTAAACAGAGAAAGGCTTTTATCAGAACACAAGATGTATGAACTACAACTTTCTAATAGATTTATTCCATTCACACCCACCTAAAGTGATAGATAAACATAAAACAACTGAAAATCAGATAACAAACTGAATAAAGATAATTTTATTGATAATATTTAAGAAAACAAAAAAATTAAACTAAACAGATTGAAAAAAATATCTCAATCGATACCATTGTATAAAAACAACATATTATATGTTTTAGCATCAGTGGACAGGTACCAATGTTAATGCAAGAATTAATACTTCAATCAACACGAGTGTTTAGTTTATGTAAGCTAGGAGAAAAATGTTTTGAAATTGTAAATAAAAGAAATGTCAAAATTTAGCATAATGAGACCACACTCTATGTCTTAGTAATAGAAACCAATGATGCAGCTTCAAGAAAAATAGGCTCGGTCTTTACAAGTCTAGACAGATATTTAAAAAACAAAAAAAAAAAACTCCTGTGATTATAGCAACCATTCCTCGAGGATATGACATTTCTTATTGCCACCACTTGCATTTTAGTGTTGAAGATATTCATGGCAAAACTAACTACTAAAAATAAAAGAAAGAAATAAAGAGGTTACCACCAGTATCAAATTCCAAAAATGTGAAAAAAATTCAAACAACTATAAACATATTAAATATCATCGAGGTTTCTATAAAACTCACATAGAAAGAATTTAGATGCAATGAACATACCATTGAATTATCAAAGCCTCAACAGCAAACAGCACAAGAGATCACCAGCACTCCAATGGCAGTAGACAACTTCAACACTGCATCCAAAAACATGGCTAAGAGCACTGACTGGTTAAATTTAAATTTTCTGACACATCTATAACAATTCTCCACAACTTCCCATTGAAACATCAAATACAAAGGTTTAGTTAGTAGTCATCTATAGTTTTAACTAAGGACAAAGCTCTTGCTTGCTCATTAAACTGGAAGACAGTCTTAAACATACACAAGACTTAATATAACCATGAATCATATGATATTTTTTATGACAAATTAGAAATAATATTATCTGAAATAAAACCAGACATATTCATTATTACAGAGCATATAATTTATAATGAATTTGAGTGTTTGAACAACAAAAAATGCTTAATTAAGCTGCTTATTAAAAGCAGTTTATCTCAACTAGAGCACACATATTGGTGCGTCTACACAAAAAATCAGCCCTATAGAGGCAGGTCATAACATGAAAGGAAAACAGCTGAGTTCACATTTGCCACATAGCAACAGTGCAAGAGAGCTGCAGACAGCAACTAATATAGAAAAACTGTTCACTGATGTTGACTGACCTGTTTCCTATAACAGTTGGACAAGAATAACTGCTGCCGAAGTTAGTTAGTTAGATACACCGGGTTGTGGTCCTGTCACCAAGCCCACCGCACCTAGACTCCATGGCCCTTTGTGCCCCGAGCCAGGCGACAGTGTCACAAGAGACCAGTCCCCCTTATGAAGGACATCTCATCGAGTGTAGCCCTTCTAATGTCCTTTGGTTCCAGAAAAGCGGCACACAGAGTCCTATAACTAAGAGATGAGAGAGCTCCACAATGACACAAGATGTGTATGGAGCTCTCCTCATCTTCCTCACAGAGCCTACATGTGGAGTCCTCTGTTAAGCCCATTATCTTCATATGTCTGTGAAGAAGATTATGTCCGGTCAGCATTCCCGTAACCGCCCTCACCTTTGCCCGGTCAGCAAATCTCTGTTGTAACTGCGATCCGGTCTTTGGATAAGTGCACAAGACTGCCTGAGCCCAGACTCGGTCCTCCATCTGCCAGCGTGTTCCTCAGAGGTCTACCTGTCAATTCTTCTCTTTACTTTTTGAAAAGGAATGCCAAGTGCCGGCTCCGGTTCCAGAAGAGGGCACTTTGCCCCTCTCCTAGCCAATGCACAGCTCTCTCATTTCCATCAATGCCAGCATGCCCAGGGACCCATATGAGTCTCACCTGTTTACACTGGCAAAGAGTCTCTAGGATCCCCTGGCACTCCCATACCAACTTAGAGCTGGTGCGTGGCGCCATGATCCCCTTTATCGCCGCCTGGCTGTCTGAACAGATGGAAACTACTTCTCCGAAGCCACCTAGACTGCTGCCGAAAAGCAGGTATTTTCACTCAACTGTTTAGGAGCCGAGCTGCTTACTTTAATAATTCCTACATTTGGGGCAGTTGGTTTAATTAATACATCTGACTACACTTAGGGGTGCCTATTTTATTTTTAATATTCTGTATTGAATCAATGAAGTAGTTATTAAACATGTCAGGAGATATGTTACAATCTAATTTATTTTCAAAGCAAAAATTGTTGTTTGATTTGATCACTCTCCAGGCAGTTCTGCTTTTGTTATTACTACTTTCTATAAGATTGATATTATATTTATCTTAGCCTCCCTAATATGTTTCCTAATACAATTCCACTGTACATGCATGGGCGAGTGGGTGAGCCAATACTCCATATATAGGCTATATATATACATGAATAGGTAATATATGAGTATGGGTAGTTTTTGAATAAGTTATTTGCTTTTTTCTTTAAATCTGACCTTGAAGAATGCATTAAGCTTAAATATAATATTAAATTAATGTTAATAAAATAATGGTTGGGTCTGGAACCAGTATTTTGTTTTGTTGTACACCGTTAGTAAATTCATATAGAATCGCTTAATTTATTGAAAAAAGGATACAAATATTTATGAAAATAACATTTCACATAAAATGATGTAGTTTCTTGCTACCTTAAAATCAAATTTACTGATTGAAAGTGAATAAAATTGAGTTAGATTATCAGAAGAGATCATTTCATCAAGTGGAAAACTTATTTTTGCCGGTAAATCGGAAAACTCAATGATACAGAAGACTATCAGAGTCCCGAATAACCGAGCCTCTGGGTTAACCGAGCTAGTCATCGGAAGACCAAAAATAAAGCTATTTATAAGAGAACAACTATGGCACGACTCAGATTTACATGTTTAACAAGCAATCAGTGTCTATTGGCTGTTGGTGTAATATCAAGGAGCTGCAGGGCTGTTTCATAATGTATTTGATACTATACCTTACTACAAATTCTACAAATAATTGTTGCACCTGACATTACTACTTTTTTATCAGCTTAGTCGACTTTGCACTCACACTGTGGTTGTTTTAGTATATTGACTTATGTGATTTTACTATTCAATACAACATTTATGTAATTTATTTTTGTTACTACTATTGATCATTACTGTTGTGATATGAGTAATAAATGGAAAACAGTGCTTTACCTTAAAACAATGAATCAATTAGTGTTTTGTCACCAAAGTAGGCTATACGATAATTTTGTTCTGTTAAATGTTAAATGATTACCTGCACTAGTAAGAGAGTAATGCAGATTATGTTAGATAGCAGGATGAATACGATGTTTTCATTTGGTATACGGACTGAACAGTACCCAGCACATAAAACCAAGAGGTTAATACTGCCGTTGATGGATAAAATAACGATACTGTTGATCACTGCTTTTGTTGTCAAAGATTAAACGTTAGAAGAAATTACTCAACCATGGACATCATATTTATGACTATCATATTGTTACAGTTTTCTCCGTCTGTTTAAGACTTAATATGCAATACTTATTCCCAACTATCTATTTTCTAACAAGGCTGTAACGTTTATTTTAAGATTTTTCTTATAATAAAGTAGTTTTGTACATTTTCATGGCTATTTAATTATTTTTACTATGGTCTAAGTATATTCTCCATATTATCTGAATTAATATGTACCCTAGGAGTTCTCGGCCCCAATTAACTTGGATAACTGAGAATTTATAGTATTAAAAGTACGAATTTGTGTAAAAATTATTATTTTTTAAATAAACTTTTACATTATATTTTTTACGCTGAATACAAATATTATTGGTTTTGCAAAAAATTCCGACTTTCAACCACTAAATCACTTCACAAATCTAACCAAACTTAACAGATATGGCCTAGTAATCTCAAGATTTAAGTGGGGTCTAAAAGTGCATAGATACCAAAATGGTCTCGAGGCCTACAATGTGTATATTCAACACTTTTTTATTATGGTACCCTTAGTTCTGTATTGCTTTAAATGTATACTAGATCGTCATACTTGTACTGTACATTGAAGCGGTTGTAGCTAGCTAAGAGACGGCTTGCAACGCATCTGGTCCCAATTCGATTCCCGATAAGACCATTGACAGTTTTGCCCTGTCGCTCCCATGCTTTGGAAGTTACAATAAGCAGTTTGTTGGTCCACAGGTTCAGTGTTAAAGAGGGCTTCTTGGCCCTCACTTGGTAAAATAAGATGGAAATTTATTTTTGTTACAATTTCTGTCGGAATAAATCATTAATTTTGAAAGCTGGTTATGTAGCCATTTAAAGACTTACCTCCAAAAAGTACAGAGTTAAAGCGTTCTGGCGCACCAACAAGAATTCGAAAAAACTCCAATTTTCTTAAAAGCCAAGGATATAAACCATCTTCATCATCATTTTTTCTGTAGTGTTCCATCAATGAAGGTAGTAGTGGAAGAATCATGGTAAATGCAAGTAAATCAAGCAACAGTGATAAAAATATTATTGTTACAGTTCTTTTTGATGTTTTTTCTTGTAAATCTGATATGTTAATAGAATTCTTTAATTTTACTTTTCCATTCGATTCAAATTTTCTTGGTGTAAAACTCATTATAGTATAAAATACTGCAAATAGAAAATTAAACAAACTGTCTTAGAATTTTAGTGAATGTGGAGTAATCTACTGTCAAACAACTGAAATATGTTCACACTTCTGTATCATGGAAGTGTTGTGAGCCGGTTGCTGCTATACTAGGACTATAGTTTACATCACGTCCAAAATAGGTCAAACTTTCACTTTGTCAGTCTTCTTAAATTAAAATGTTGGCAAATACATATATAACTTAATTGGTTTTAATATAAATTTAAAATAGCAAAGAATATGTTATTAATAAGATTACTTTCTTCAGTTTTACACATCTAAAGTAAATACAAAATACACGCAAATTCACAATTATATATTGGTAGGTACATTTGACAGTCAGCCTGATTTGACAATAAACAAAGAACTTTCACTAAACGTCAAACACATTGCTTCACTTCACTTTTACTTGTACTTTCTCTTCTCCCTCCTTTGCTTAATTGCTTTTACTCTTTTCGTTTTCAAACAATGAAACAATCCTCTCCCCCAGTCCCCACCCTCCCGAGGTTGGTGATATTGTCCATAGAGGAAAGAATAAAGTAGTGTAATGCCATAGACCTTCTATTATACCGAAGGTCTATGCCTGAACTATGCACATTTATTCAGTCACGGAACTCGTGTAGAATCAAATAATTTCAGACGACACAGCTTACCTCGTTTCCCATGAAGATCCAGTTGTTGCATCTCAAATATTGCAGTTAAGTCTACACGAACTGTCCAATTGGCTCAATAAATGGAACATAAAAGTTAATAAAACCAAGTCATCACATCTCACTTGCACACTAAAATCTCAAACATGCCCCCAGTCTCATTGGACAATGTTCCGTTGCCTCAAGTTACAGAAGTCAAATATCTGGGAATGCACATAGATAGGAGATTGACATGGCGCTCGCACATATGGCACAAAAGGCTTCAGTTGAACATCAAATATAGAAAAATGGCATGGTTACTACACAGCAAATCAAAACTATAATTAGAAAATAAGCTTCTCCTGTATAAAACAGTTTTAAAACCTATATGGACTTATGGAATTTCACTGTGGGGTTGTTCATCGAACAGCAATATAGATATCATCCAAAGATTTCAATCAAAAACACTACGAAACATACTTCAAGCACCCTGGTACATTAATAACACAATCATCCATCAAGACTCCAACATTCCTTTTGTCAAGACCGAAATTACTAAATTTAGCAGTCGATATTTAGAAAAATTGAACAATCACCCAAATTACCATGCCCTGAATCTTTTAGATAATAGTAACGCTGTCTACAGACTGAAAAGACAACACGTATTAGATCTTCCAGTAAGATTTTTGTAATGTACTTTATACTTTTGTATAACGATTTGTAATGTTAAACAATGTTTAAGTTAGCCACGTCATTGGACGTGTGTTAATCCATGTTATATTATTTAACCTCACATTTACTTATTGTTCAACTATGAATAGATTGTAAATTCAAATAAATGTTATAAAAAAAAAAAAAAAAAAGTATATCAATCATAAATTGTTTTATTCCATAATTCCTGGAGATCTTACATAATTTTGGTAATAGTGGTATACTAGCTCGCTTGTAACAGCAAGGCCTGGCTCTACGTGTACTATATTAAAAATTAGGCTGTATGTCTCTCGTATACGGTTGGATATAAAAAAATTAAAGAATTCAAATCAAATAATAAATTGATTGTTACAATAAATCCTTTATTGGTAAACAGAAAATATGTACAATAGTGTCGACTGTACAAAATAAAGTTAAATTACTTACATACTCAAAGATAGAAGTTAAATTCCTCATAGATAACATTAACGTACATTTCTATGATAAAGTAATTGCAAAAAAGTTTAACTTTTAAGACTTTTAAACAGATTAAAATTAACATTATTTAATTAGACAATACTTGGTCTGACAATTCAGGAACTCCCCAATGCTATAAAAAACGTGCTGACAAAAAATTTCTCAACTTCTTCCCAAAGCAACCACAATCACAAGTCTTGTTAGATTGTGGTAACGCATTGTAAAGCTGAATGCAGTTGTAAAGAAGGTGCCTTTCAAAGAAACTTGATTTGTGTTTTGATGGCTTTAAAATATTAGGGTCAACTAAACATGTAAATGGAAAGGAAAGTTAAAATGCTATTGTCTTTAAACAACGACCTGCAAGACGTGCGGTAAGGTTTTTTGAAAACATCTCTTTTGAAGACGAAATACAGTCCTGCCTTTAAAGTCTCATAACCCCAGACTGTAACAACATATGATAGATAAAGGAATATTAATCCGTAATACGCGGTAAGGGTCACGTGTGTATCGGAGAATAAAAACTTCTAATATCATACATCCCTGAACTTAATTTCTTACAGACATAATCTATATGGTTGTTAAATTTGAGCTAACTGTTTATAATCAAGCCAGAAATTTAGATGAATTACAGGAAGAAACTCCTTCATCTCCAAGCAATAGAGTCAGGGGTTCAACTGATTTTAGATTTTTTATCTGAAATCCGATCATGTTAGTTTTTGAGCCGTTCAGAACCTGTTTGTTTTGTTGAATTATAATTAAAATTATGTTTACCACCATAAAGAATGTGGTGTTCTATTACAAAAAGTTAAATTAACCACCATTTTGGGAAATTAGGACCATTTAGGAAAATATTGACTATATTAGCTGGTGATCCCAATGGTGTCACAGTTACAAAACAACCTTTATAACTAGAATATAGTAATGTTATCCATTGTCATTTAGCATCTAAGCTTAAGACTTATGGAGTCCATCCTGGGTTCTTTCTAGAGTTATATCCTGGGTCCCTACTTGTTTAACATATTCTTTAGATACAAAAGTTATGTAATTAATCGTATCAATATATCTTTACTTCATTGATTTTGTCAAGTTATTTAATTGTATAAATTAGGAGAATGGTGGTGGAATTCTTCAGAGATATTTTGATAGTATTATTGATATTGAGTGGTGCGCTCGGTGGCATGTCTATGAATACCCACATTACAAAGTTATATCCTTTGCTAGGAAACCGAGACTGTGATTATAAACTACGAAATATCCCACAACCTAGTCTCATGATACAGTGTTGTTAAGGAGTTAGGAGTCTGCCTAAATACATGTTTGGCGCTTGATAACCAAATTGATAATATATGTACAAAAGCTGCCAGACACTTTGGTCTACTATTTAGAACCTCACACTCAGTGTTTTCTGACACCTCACTCTTGTACCTTTATGAATCCCTAGTGACGTAACTGCTCGAAAACACACAAGTAATACATGCTTCACACCAACACTACCATAAACTTCAACTTCAAGCGACTCAAGGAAGATTTGTGAGACTTCAAAATTAAAACTTGGTTGGGATATTGGTACTCACAAACATGAGAAGTTCTTCCGTCTTGCACTGTTAAAGAGTTATTGCTTTTATAAACTTGTAAGAGGTATGCCTAATTACACAGAGCTACTCTCTCGTATAGAACTCAGCGTGTCTTCAAATACAAGATACTGCAATCACTTTTCTTGCATATGATACAGGATTCGCCATCTTAAAATAGAATAGAATAGAATAGAATAAACTTTATTTCTCAATACAATAACAATATTAACACGTATAATACAAATTTAGAGCAATCTATAAAATGTAGTAATACAGCACATACATAACAGAATATTATATACTTATACAATATATCAGTACTGGCTGACCTTGGCAAATTAACATTCATACTACACATACAAACCCACATATCCGAGAAAATAAAGTATTGGCCTCCAAGGCAAAGCCTGTTTGGAGGCATTTACATACTGCATTGAATAAAAGAAATACCAATAAATGGGAAGATATAATAAGTAATGTGTCCAAGCACTTCAACTCACAGCCGGACTCCTTGAAAACCGAAGGTAGTGTGTGGATAAAAGAAGTTGTTGCTGATATTTCAGAAGTTGTGTTGCTACTACAGCGTTACGGACTTTATGGCATAGTGTTGTAAGATGACTTTATAGCCTTAAGGTGAGATAATCTTAGATTTTATTCATCAAAAAGAGATTCTTTGTTTCTTTTTATTAATAAATATTGTGTCTTCTTTACAAGATTGAAAATTAAATTATAATATTTTTTATTTATGTGTTTTTTAAAGACTATCTATAATTTAGTCTAAAAACATTGTTAAGGGACAACGGTTCAAACCTATTTAGCAAATTTTAGTGGACCTCACGGGATTTCAACACGTGAACCTTTGCACCTGAAACAGAATTGCTAACCAATAGGCTAGCAAGAGGCTCTAGCATGATATACAGGGTGTATATGACATGCGTGGATCTGATTCTAGGGGCAAAAAAAAAAGAAGAAAAATGTCGTAAAGGTATGTCCTAAAATGCTTCTTTTCCCAAATAGTCGCCATTTTTTGTCTCTAAATAATTTATAAATTTAGTACCATACAATTCAACCGATTGATTTGATATTTTGTGTATTACCCATCCATACAAAGTCCAAAGTCACAGCAAATATTAAACTCATTACTATATTTTGTTTAAAAAATGGCGGTAAAGTTTTTGAATTGGAATAACTAAAAAAGGATTTTTTTTTTCTAAAATATATTAAGAATAATTTGTTTTAGTCCATAAATTTCCGATCTCATGGGGTAACGTTCCAAATGTATATTTAGTTGCTAACTTAGTTTTCTCAAAAATCTATCTTCAATGAAAACATCATTCTCTATCTTTAATGAAAACATTATCCTACTCAAACTGTTGTCTTGAACAAGTGTCAACTATCGTTATTACTATCAGCTGATGTTTATTATTATAATATTTGTTATTAATATGGTTAGTAGCAATACTGCCACGCGCACAGACTTATGTACATGTATGGGTGTACGGGTGGGTCATTACCATTCTCCGTGTATGGGTGGGCTGTTTTCTGTGACAACCGTATTGAATTGTTCACTTGACAAATATTAATGTAAGTAAACATGAATGAGGTGGTTGCAAACAAGTGCAATATAATAATGAAGCTGTACTAAAACTGGTTTAATAATGTTTATTTATTTAATTTAGATCCTAACAATTTTTTGACACTAAACTCCTGTTATTATTTATTTAAATGCAATTTATTGTTCAATAAATGGAAGATGTATACACTGTAGACTGTAAATATATTTAGTCTTCTAAAAATTGGTCTACAAAGGTCCAAACAGCCCGCTGAAGAGATAATACGTAAAGCGTTCTTGGGAGCTTGAGTACTGTTTTACTACACGAGGAGTGACCCCAAAGTAAGAGAAGAGGCCAAAGTAAATTGTGACACGGTGTTCTTCAGTCATCTGATGTTTTAGCCTACGTAGTAAATATGTCACATGAGCCAGTTAGTTGCAAACATTGTTAGTGTGTTGTATCCACGATAATTTGGGGTCAATGGTAAACCCTAGCAGTTTAACAGCCTCAGCATTTGGAAAATTAATGGCTTTCAGAATACAGACCATCTTTTGTGTTTTATCGGCGATCAGACTAAACTTGTTCCTCCTGAACTACTCGGTAACGTTTTTATGTGTATTGTCTAAGTAGATGATCGACTCCTTACGTATCCTTCCCTGCGCAGATATGGATGTGTCATCGGCGAAAAGTGTGGTGTCATCACGTGTGATGTCATTTATCGCTATAGGAAAAAGAATAGGCCCTAAAACAGAACCTTGTGGCAGCCGTGCTTCACAGGTAGTGGAGACGATACAGCTCCACTTATAAACATGACCTTTATGCAGCTATGAAGATAGGATTCCAGAAGTTTTATTGAAAGATGAGTGACATCATACCTCCTCAGCTTACACAATAGGGTGAGAAACGCATTCAAAAGCTTTACTCAAGCCAGCAAGAACTATTGCTGTTGAATTTTCTACTTCAAACAATTCCATTATGTTTGTAATAAGCTGCAGAAAATGTCGCCTTTCCCCTCCTAAACCCATGCTGAATATAGGTAAAGAGCCTCAAAACAGGAGTTTATCAATGCAGCAAGAGGTGATGTAATATCAGCCACATATATAAGGACTGTAACAGTGATGCCGTAAACGTCAGGGCTTTGTGAGTTCTTAAAATTCATAGTAATTTTGTAAACCTGACAAGAACAACGGTGGTCCATCTAGAAAACTGGGTCGGGAGACGCATATTATCATTAATTGGTAAACTTGAGTCACAAGAAATAATGTCGGCAGGTATTGAATCGTCAACTCTGTCAACCTTACTCAGAACGAACGTATTAAAAGCATCAGGACTAGCAGTACACATGTATATCGGTTTCAATCAATTTACCTCTTTCACTAAATCCTATGCAGCTTTAAAAGAATTTGGAGCACTTTCAATTTTCCTTAAATTAATTCCAGGTCTTTTTGCTAAGTCAACCTGGTTTCGATAAATATTTTTAGCACTTATCTAAGCTGAATAGAAATTCACTTCTTTATCAGACCCTAAAGAGAGCCTGTACCGATCGTTAAGAGCGATTACAAGTTTTCTTAAGTCCCCAAGTTTTTTTACTATACCATTTGCCCTGGCTATTGGGCTATTAATAAATAGTCCTTTCTGAGCTAAGCGAACTCAGATAGAATGACTACACTCGTTCATCTACACTCATTACACTCATTCACGCCTCATATTCGCCCATCTCTTGACGATCGGCGTCTTAGAGATGAATAATGAATTATACTTTGTTTATTGTTTTTTAGGTGTAAAGCTGGTATTTCTTAACACTTTGACAGGGCATGCTAGATCAAATTAATCAAAGTTAAACTTAAAGCAGTTGAAGAAATTATATAATACTACCTCGGTTTGGACTCCTTTAATTTCACAGCTCCCATTGACACCTAAAAGCAGTTGCCTAAAAAAGTGTAGGTTATTTTCATTGATAATTCGAGTAATTACTGAATAGTCAACATGCCAAAACAAATTTTTGTTACTCATCATGGAAACGTTGACATCAAAGACCACAGGGCACAGGGTAATGGTCCGAGATAACCTGTTTTTCCACACTTGTTTTATACTCCCAAGGATTTAAGTTAGTTGCCAATGTATCCAAACTATAACTGCCACGAGTAGGGTTACAGTTAGTATTGTAGACACTGTTGCTCCCGAGGACATACGAGAACATGTTAGTTATGTTATTAATAACATTAACATGGATGTTGAAGTCGCCTACAACGATGATATTTTTTCCCATCCTCGATAATTAAAAAAGACACCTCTCCAGCAAATCAAGAAAAATATCCATGTCACCATCAGGTGATTTATAAATGACTATAAAGAGTAGTGATAATTGTGAAAGTTCCACTCCAGCCACTTCGATGTTAATTTCATCACAAAATAAACTTGTCATTAATAACAGTTTTGTACATTTTGTTGACATATATTACAACACACCACCATTTTTATGCACGGAATGGTAGTAGGCTATTCTTAAATGGTCAGTAGCGTAGTTGGTTCAATCCCAGCTTCATGTGCTAAAGGTTCTCAGTTCGATCCCAATCAGAGTCAATACATTTTCAGAAGGATCAGCTGTTTATCACCGGCTGTTCATTTGTCATTGGGATATTAATTAATGACACTTTCTAAGGAATAGTCGGTCTTAGTTTGTAACAATGACTACATCCGCTCATCTACACTCATCACACTCATTCGAAATCCATATTTGCCCATATATAGACGATCGGCGTCTTACGAATAAATAAAAAAAATAAAAAATAATACAAGGTAGTTTAGATTTTTAAAGATACCAGCTTCATCTTTTACCATCCAGTGCTCACTAAGGCACAAAATATCAGGCAACAAATCATCAATGAGGAGAGAAAGCAGATTGACTTTAGTTCTAATGCACTGGACATTAATGTAAATGTATCTTATCCTACTGTCAGCGTAGAAATTATGTGCACCCGAGTTTGAAGGTTGCTTTCTAAAAGGAGCTAGGAGGCGTACTACAAATATAATTACACAATTGTTTTCTTTGCTTAATTATGCGTTATAACATATATTTTAAAATTTTTAAAATAACGTTTTAATAATTTTATCGTAGTTGGAACAAAACAAGTACCAGAATTTTAAGTAGTTTTAACTATACATCAAATTCACACCATTATTACTGAAAAAAAAAAACAATGTATCAAATTTATATTTTAATATCTGGTTGATAGGAATGTTTTCTATAAGTTTTGAGGATTTTACACTTTCAACTTTTAGAGAAAAATAGTTCTATCAGTTCCCTGAAACATTGTTTTCTTGGCCTCTAGAGGTCGTTAAATTAAATACTTGGTCTTGTGATTCTTATGACAAGTATAATTCTTACTATATATTATTTTCATATGTGTAAGTAAATGCAGTGATTTCATATTAGTTAAAATCAATTTTAAATTACAAATTTAAAGTTATTTTGATATTTATGCAGTTTCTTGCCACCAAACAAATTTGGAACATTTTGCTTGAAATGGGTCTAGAATTGGCTGTATTCTCACGAGATATGCTTTTTATTCCGCGGAAATAACGTATTTTACCGAAAAATTCGAAAACTAATGTCACAACATGTAGTATTTTGATGTGTTTTTTGCGCTGAATACAAATTTGAAACCTCTTTCAGTCTATTACTAGATTTCTCGAGTCTAAACTATTTCTCGAGATATAACGGAAAAACTATTATCGCGGCCATTACGCGATCATTATATACAACAACTATTAATCACAAACCCCGAATTCACCTATATTACCCTGCAGGCCGTCATGGAGGCAAAACACTCGAATTTAACGCAAATTACGATTTTTTTGAGAAAATATATAATTATAATAAGATAGGTTATGTCAGTAAAAATGCATTTTTCGGACTGAAATAATAATTTTACGACAAAACCAGTCATACATTTGTGTTGAGCATAAAAAAACACGAGAAATGAAAAAAAATGTAAAAAATAACGATATTCAAAAAAGTTGTTTTTTTCACCATCAGATAAAAAACTAATTTTTCGATATTTCAGTAAAAACGCGTTTTCCGCGAATGAAATCAAGCTTCTCAAGAGATATAAACTCATATTTCACCACTTTTTCAACAAGAAATCATATTTTCAGAGGTAGCAAGATACTGCATAGTTAACGTTATTTTTAACTGATTTAAATTCACTGCATTTACTTGCACACATGAAAATGATGTATCGTAACTAAACATGTTATACGGATTACAATAAGAACAAGTATATAATTTTTGCAGCCTCTAGAAGCCAAGAAAACAACGTTTCAATAAATTGTTAAAAACATTTTTTATCGAAAATTTAAAACTCTATAATGTTTAAAATCTATAGAAAACATTTTTATAAATAAGATACCAAAATATAAATGCAATACATTAACGTGTTAATGAGTAATAACGGTGTAAATTTGATGTACAGTGAAAACTAGTTAACATTTCATTACTTTTTTGTTCAAACTAAGATAAAAGTTATTATAACTCGTAATAAAATTTTAAAATGTATATATCATAACTCAAAATTAAACTAGCTAAACAATGGTGTGATTACATTTTTCGTAGGCCTCCTAATTCCTTAGAAAATAACCTTCAAACGGGTGCACATAATTTCTGCCCCTATAGGCCTCCCTTGTGTTTCAGGGGGTTTCGCATTTCATCTGTTGGTTTGGTTTTCGTTATTTTGAATAAAAAACGCTTCACAATAAACTTTTTAGGCTATACTGACCCATCTTCATATTCGCCTTAAAATACGCACAACGTTGTGTCGGCGTCTCATATATAAGAATATCCATTGACACTTCTTTCCAGCTGAAATCAAAACTTGCGTTTACGCCTTTACTCATAGTTTCCTAAATCCTAGATAAGGTATAATAGAAGGTATATTATGCTATCAGATGGAATATCTATTGTAGATGTATATAATCAAGGAATCAGGGATACTACTCTGGGTCTTTACTCCATAGAATTTATCTGAATACAGTACAATATTTTAAAGTGAAGAAGAATCAGCTGAGTTTTGTCCAATGTTGGTAAAAGCAAAAGCAAGATCTGAAACATTTTAAATCGGAATTCAGCTGAATTAACATTTAACTTTCAAGAATGTGAAAGAAATTGGATTGAATTATTTTAATAAACTGTTTTATAACCTAAGTTGTGTACTTCTCTATTAAAGTGTTAATCGTGAGTTATTGTAATACGTCACTTTGTAATAAAATTGTCTCTGTTATTAAATCTAGGCCTAATACTAATTTTTATTTAGGAATAGAGAAATACTCTTTTTAAACACATAATATAGTTAGGAAATTGAGATATATTCGAAAAACATGACTTTTGAAGCCAGCATTTGTAATCCTCCTTTAGGTAAGTTGGTAACAGGCCTATTACAATTCTGAATGTTAGTCTTATAATTTCTGTAGACATCAAAGTTGTTCATTATTAATTTCTAAGACGCTGATTATAGAGATATGGGCGAAATGAGACGTGAATGAGTGTAGATGAACGAGTGTAGTCATTGTTAGGCCTACTATCTGAGTTCGACTTAGCTCAGAAAGGACTATTTATTAATAACCATGGCAATTATGGGACCTACAACTTTAAGTTGAATCCGAACCAGGTAGTGTTTGTCTGATTTTCAGTTAACTGACAAGTCTGACACTCAAGTTCTCTTCCTTACAAAACATATGAACCTTGCCTACCACTTATCACAGACTTCTCTAGTAGTGTCTAGGTCAATGGCAACCCAATAGCGGACACTGTGTTGGTATTAAGAGGACCGAACATGGAATCTACCGCCTACATTCTCCTAATCACTTTATCCCCATGTAGCTAGGTTACAGTAGCTGTGCGCATACCAGTATCACACTGTGTTGATGAATATTGATTTGCGTTTAGAACTATAGGCCCCCTAATAAATTGTTGTAGGCTTATTTGCAGTTTTGGTAATTATGTAATTTCTTGCCACCTCTGAAAATACTATTTCATGTTGAAAAAGTGGTGAAATATGAGTTTATATCTCTTGAGGAGTTCTTTATCTGAAACAGATAAACTAGTTTTTTATCTGATAGTGAAAAAAAACCACCTTTTTTAAAAATCATATTTTGACAATTTTTTTAAATTTCTTGTGTTTTTTTATGCTGAACATAAATATATAACTGGTTTTGTAGTAAAATTACTTTTTCAGCTCAAAAAATGCATTTTTTCTGACATAACCTAACTTATCCTAATTGTCTATTTTCTCAACAAATATTCATAATCTGCGTTAAATTCGAGCATATCTGCCGGCCGTCACTCCGGCGGGAATATAGGTGAATTTGGTTTTTGTGATTAATAGTTGTTGTGTGTAATGGCCGCTAATCGCGATTTGCTGCGATAGTAGTTTTTCCGTTATATCTCGAGAAATATTTGAAACATGTATGGTTTACCATATGTACAATCCGAGTGCAAAAGTTTAAGCTCTAAATAATGTGCTAGCTTAAATTGTAAGAACTACTGTTATGCTGTGTTTGTGATAGTTGGTGGTATAAGGCGACCTTGAAGTGTTAATGTATTACAAGCAATCTTTAATTACTATCCAAGGCACTGTTGATACAGAGAGCCCAAAACAACTAGATGATACAATTTGGAGAAATAAATGTGAGGTTGGGTATAGCATGACCTGTAAGCTACTTTGAACTTGCAGAAACGCTACTGCCACTGCATCTGAGTAAATTGAATGGGGCTGTGTAAAAGAAACCACAAGTTAACCTCACACACTATATTAATTTGAGAGTAGTGTTACTTTAGTACATCAGCCAAGGATATTGATTTGTTTATTTTATTATTATTAAAGTGAACATAACACTAAAATTTCATAAAGGTTGTCTAAAATAAGAGAGTTGCAAATTGTTTAGTAACATCCCTATAGACTAATTACATTTAGTCACATATAGTAATGAAACATATGTTTAGACTTATAATTCTTATATACCTACGCGTGCTATAGTAAGTAGACAGTAATCAACCCATTAATAATTGTATTAGTTTCCTATTACTGTGGATAATTTTGTCAAATTAACATGCTATATTTTAAATAGATAGCTTTATGCAGAGCAAAGATACCTTGATTGGTTGTTTACATGGTTGTAACTAAATAAACTTATAAAGCGAAAACTATAATTATATACAAAAATATATTTAATAATTATGTATATAAATGTGGAAAAAAAACCTCGATTTTTATTATGAAGATGTATATCAATATATATGAATGTAAACAAACCACAAACCTGAACATGGGAATTGACTGATGGCAGAGAAATGCCTGACGTAAATCTCTCGGATTTATATGTATGGTATAAGTCCCTCAACTAGTGATGTAAAATACCTGGATATATAAAACTCAAGGTAAATAACTGGGTATTTACCCAGGTAAATACTCAAAATCCACAAACAGAACTACAATAGTGAATTAAAAATATTCAGACACCATGCAGTCTCAAACAAAAATTAATTAGGAACTAATTATAAAAATTTATATTCAACATTTTCAATATCAATTTATTTCTTAATAAAGTTTGTTAATGTCTTAATTATTTTTGTGCGCAGCATCTAATGTGACGTTTATAATATATAACAACACATATTATAGACAGCTCATTTTAAAGGAAAATATATATAAGCAAAAGTTATTAAACAAACAGTTTCACATAATAATTGCAGTAATTGATTATTAATTATTACAATAAAGTAACTAACACCAATATTCATAACATTTAACATTTACACAACACATTTGTGGGATAATGCTATAGTAAAGTGTTGTAAAAAGACAAAAAAGCAGAAATAGCAGGTCACTGACAACATTGCATTATTTATACAATGTAAATACTCAACAAAACAAAAAAAATCATGAATTTATGGCTATTAAACTGTATAATAAATTGCCTTATGAATTAAGAAATCTAGAAGTGAAACAATTTTAAAAAAATTGTATGAAAATATTTATTAGAAGAGTGTTTATACAAAATTGAAGACTTCTTTAAAATTCAACTGTAATTTATATGTACATTTAAATCACTTTTATTATATTATACTATATTTTATATTGTAATACCTCATTTGAGGTTTGGTGCAATAAAGATGATGATAATTATTATTATTGCTCCTTTCACAAATGGGTCTGATGTGACATAACACAACAATTGATAGCATAGGTTTGCCCACATGTATGGACAGGCCGGTGTGTCAGTGCCACCGCACATATATGATTGAGCCATTGTAAAAATTTTGGAATTATAAGCAGCTCATTGTATGTAGAGGAAGTAGCTGTAGAGTGAGGAGAGGAAGTAATGTAGGAGCCATGTCCTTGAATGCCAATTTATATTGAATCTATGTATATGATGTCCCTAATCAGAGCTCTGGGCAGATGTCCTCTTCTGTTTAATCAGAGATATTGGTTGAAAATGTTAAATATGCTGGCTGCTAATTTGCAAAACTAAACATCATCTGGGACATTTTTAACTGCAAATAAAATATTGTATTGTATTGTGCTTTCTTTTAAACATAAACTCTGCTAAATGGCCGATAAAATGTTGTTTTCGGTTTCCGTATCGAGGCACGCTTCCCCGCACCTCCCTCCACAAACGTTCAATGTGTTGCGTATGCGCACCAGTCTCGGGGTCGACAAAGTTGTAGCTGTGATTAACTGTCAAATGGGTATATCCTTCAAACTGAAGACAGTTGTATGTTTTCCAGCAATCACTAATGACGGTCGTGCCCGGGAGAATGTGCTCTTTTATTATCGGTAGCAACTCAGCGTGACCTCGTGTTGCTACGGGAATCAAAAAACATTTTTTAGATTCTCTTTCAAAACCTCCAAAAACCCATTCACCCTTTATGATTCTACCCCGATTGTATTTACGTTTTCCTATTTTCGCTTCGTCGATTTCGACAGTCTTGCCTGGTCCACCGATCACCTGAGATTCGTCACTACAAACCACTACGCACACTTCTCTTAAGTAGTTACTCCAGTCTACAACTGCATGGTCAGACAGCTCAAGTTCGTGTTTCAACACATCATGACGGGGAGGCTTTAGTAACGCCCAGCAAACGACAAAGCGGCAAATAGTTTGCTTTGATAAATTATGATTTTCAAACCACGTGTTCTTAAACTGAGACACTGATTTCTTGCACTGTTTTTTTATTTTTTTCTTATGCTTATCTACTGTTGTAATGTAGTTGTAGCAATTAAAATTGTGTTTATTAATGTTTAATGACATAACACTACTACATGATGGGCATATTTTATCTCGTGGCAAAACACCATGATTATACAAAAATGTATCTAAACGATCGGAATCATCTGACAACACAGCAAAACTCAAAATAGTATTTTCACATTCAACACATAGAAACGGGTTCGCACTACTAGCACTAGCCGACATCACGCACAGAACTGACCTGCAGCAACAGCGTTCAGAGTCACTAGGCTCGGCTTGGACTTCGACCCCGTTATCGCTTATCGTTATCGCTTCCTGCCTTATCGCATTACGTTTGCGACGTCTAATTTTGCATTCTATTATTGTCTTTCCTTGTCTATAACATTATACGAAAGTTTGAGAAATATCGGAGTTGACCGGATAATTGCTCAGAATTACCAATATTTTTAATAAGATTATATATAATTTGTCACATGGTAATAATTGATATGATTAATCATGCCAGATATATTTCACAAAATTAAAAAAAACATGTTGACTTATTTATCAATAACAAAGTAAGGAGTCAACTAGAGGGTACTTGTTCGAGAGGTCACCGCTGAGACTTACCCGGAATATATGAACGAACCAAAAATATTTTTCCACCACCCTATATCGTAAAATTTCTACCTCCCCCTTTACATTGGTTATAGCCCTATATAAGTTCTTAAAGTATATGAATAACTCATTAATATCATCTGTTTTTTGTCTTAATCAATATGCATTATTTAAAAAATTAATTGACTTATTTTTTAGGCGAGCTTGCTGTTTTAAAACTAATCAACAGATCTGAAATAGTAGTAAAGTGGAGTGGTAATCAAACTGTTAGTTCACTGACATTGAGTCCTGATACATGCCTTAACACCAGTACAGATATCTGTCGATATCTAGCAAGAACAGGACATGAGCAGTGCCTTCATGGGGCCACATTGATGCAGCAGATTGAGGTAAACACAGGTTGACAATTTAATCTAGGTTATTGACAAATTTTTTCAGCAACTTCTTAGTAAAGCCAATTAATAGGTCAGAATACTGGCATATATTTAATATTGAATATAAATTTATGAAAATGGTTCAATGACGTGGAAAAACAGCTTCCTGTTTTTTTCATTAATATTATTTTGTTTTTCTGGTACTGTCATTCAATAATATCATCATATCTAACCCATCAATAGAGCCCATATCTTTATTATATTCAATGACAGCTTGATTTGTATGTGGCTTTCCAAATTTATTTTTAGGGATAGTTTCATGCTTTTTATCCTGGTAATCATGTAGTGGTACCTGTAATCATGGTTACCATGTGATGATCAGACCACCTTAAACAAAGTATGTTATCTTTCTTTCATTTATCCATTGATTTTATATAAATAGATACAATTCATATAGTGTGAAATACTTTCTAGTTATTATTCACATAAAAATCTTATGAATTTAATTTTTTTTATTTAAAAAAAATTTGGTTCCGATTGTTGGATTTCATTTTGCCTAAATCGTGGAAACTAAGTATAGAAAATCATTCGTAGGAAACTAGTTCTTTAATTAAGGATCGTAAATTTCGAAAATGACTAGTTAGAATTCCGTTGCTGACGTGGCAAAAAAGATGTTTAGTCTAGTAATGACAATGACAAATTTAAGTACAAAAATTAATTTTGATAGGTTTCACGTTCTGCTACCACCACCTGCTGCAGCCCTCAGAGGCGTGTAACGGTTTTGTAAGTAATACAGAATGAAAAGACCCTACGCTAACCCAGGAGGATTACTATGCCAATTTACATTCATGCCACGCCAGCTTTAAAGAAGATTTCGATTAATAATTTTTTGTCAATTATCCCGACCCTACATGAGTCCGCTTAATATTAATTTTGGGACATAGTTTCGGTCTTCCATGGTTGCGTCTTCTCTCAGGCTCACACCAACTTCATGTGTCTGTTCAGGAAGGTGCATCAGACTTCATGACTGGTCCGTCCTCCACCCAATGGGTCACTTTCCGTCCCACCATGCCTTGCGCCACAAAAACCCTGGCGTACCATTGGCCGGCCAGCGTTGCCGGTATATCATTGGGCGAGACCCGAATAGACGCTTATGGGTCTGATATGGTGGGAGAATCAATAATGTATTGGCAGTGTGATTGGCCACCGGCCATCACAAAGAGAAGAAAACTATGATGTAGTTTCTTAAACTTTGTAATCATGCTTTTTACCAAGATATAATTAAATTTTAACATGTAAGCAATAGTAAAACAATCAATGATAGGACATCATTCCCACGAAAAGGTACAAAATGATATCCCTTAAATTTTTAGGACTAAAATAATAAATAATTAGCAAATTTCATAGCAAAAGTTTAATTTATATTATTCATTGGTTGCTAAGATGTAAAAAATTCACCAGTGAGAATTTAAATTTTATAATGAAAATTATCCACAGATTGTAACATGTCACATCCGTGGTTTGTCCCTAGTATGATTCTTGGTTTTAGTAAAGGCTGTGGATAAAAATTTAATCATTTAGTCACCTAAAGTTATTTTTATACCTCAACACTAATTATTAAAGTATGTCCTTAAACAGTTATTTTAAAAATATTTCATTATTTACGAATTTACTTGAAGTTACATGGTTGTCCACAAAAATGTCACGTCCGTGGATATCGTTTCTAGTTCAAATAAAATCCCCTAGGAGCCACCACAAGAGTTTCTCCAGTGGCCATACACTCTGGTAGCCATTTTGTTGAGTGAAATGTTTGTTTATGAAGTTGGTTGCTTCTGTTAGTGTTGATTTCACTTCAAGCTGTGATTTGCTACTTTGTTGAGTACATTGTCTTACATCTATCTGTGTATTAAACTAAAAGGTATGTATGAAGTGTGTTTTTAAAGTAAGTACCGTTTTGGAATCCTGCCTCTGTAGCGCTGCAGTCGGTATCCAGCGCATGCGTGCTAGATATCTACTATCTTTTGGCAAGCCACAGCCGCTGTTACGGATCCAATCGACTGTATTTAAGGTCACTTATGACTGTTTAAAATTCTTCTGATTAAAAATGCCGCCAACTGTAAAGTACATGTTGTGGTACGTTTTCGTAAAGATGAAGGCATGAAAGCAGCTGACATTCATCGAGAGATCTGTGAAGTTAATTGAGAAACAGAATGAGTGATGGGATGGTATGGAAATGGGTGAGAGCTTTTAAAGTTGTGCGAATATGCATTATGATGAACAAAGTCGGAAACCCTCACTCATTACTGATGACTTGGTGCAAAAGGTTGATGAAAAAAGTCAGAGAAAATAGACGCTTTACAAATGCATCATTATGTAGTGTGTCTTCAAGTGTCAAGAAGTGTGATTATTGAAATTGTGACAGACCGTTTGAAGTACAGAACATTATGTTTACGGTAGGTTCCCAAAATGCTGACGGAGAATCACAAAAACAAACGTTTGATGAGAATCACACAAAAATGTTAAACCAACATTCCTAGACCATTAGAATCGTGATGGTTATGATTTTTAAAACTAAATTTATTGTCACTGTGACAGACTCATTAAGAGTATCAGCTGCTTCCACACCCTTAGCGTTATGAAAATGTACACAGCGCATAATTCACAGTCGGCTGCATTTTATGAGGTCATAGTCGGCTGTCATAAGTGACCTTAAATACAGTTGATTGGTTCCGTAACGGCGGCTGTGGCTCGCTAATAGATAGTAGTACCCAGCACGCATGCCCTGAACGCTGACTGCAGCGCTACAGCGGCGGGATTCCAAAACGGTACTTACTTTAAAAACACGCCTCGTATAAACAATTACATCAGTAGATAGCTATTTTCAAACATGTTTTATTTAGTATTTTAAAATTTTCCAAGTAGCAGTTTCATAACCTAAAAATTTAGTAATCATTAGTATTTTACTTCAAATTTGTCATATACGTTACTTTTCAGGTCCACGGATGTGACATAAAGGTAACAGACGTGACTTACTCTAAGATTTTATTTAAATACATTAATTTCTGTTAAACTTTACTGTTTATGGGCTAATTAGATATTGGGACTAAGCCTATATTGCAAAAATCAAAATGCTTTTAGGCATATTTAAATATAAATGACTAAGTAAGTACGGTACTAATTGAACGTTAAATTCTTAGTTGTAGTTTTTCTGATTTTCAATTTTTCTTAATCATTTTATTTTATTTTTGTTTAGATTTTAGCCTAAGGTGTATTTTAGGCCTACATTAATATGTGTGTACTTTTCCGGACTTATCTTTCGGGATTAACTACCTACCACATATACCGTATTTTTAAAATTTTGAGTGTTACTCATAACTGATAACATAAAAAATTTTAACTCGTGATGGAAGTTTAGGTGTTTGACCTGAGCACCGAATCTGTTAAAAGAGCTTGATGAATATACAGTAAAAATGTAACACTTGTATTTTCAGATAGTTCATCTGAAAAATCAGGGGTCTAATCTGGGTCCCGTACTTTTTAATTTATTTACTAACAATATTATTAACTGTGTAAAAACTTCACAGATTTTACTTTATGGACCTCAAATTGTATAGAACAGTCAATAGCCAGCTGGACTCTAAAGCATTACAGGCGGATTTGGATGAAATTGTAGCATGGAGTGTTAAAAATAAAATCTGTTTTAATATTAGCAAATGTAAAGTTATGACATTTTCAAGGAAAAAAATATCTCTTTTCAATGATTATTCTATTGATGGTAGCACTCTTGAAAGAGTGTACGATTTCAAGGATTTAGGCTTGATTTTAGACCCTACTTTGAATTTTAATCTACACATTTTATCTGTATTTATAAAAGAGGATGTTTGTATATATATATATATGTTTGAAGTTTATGCGCTGCCAAACCATCCAACCGATCACCATGAAACTTGAGGATGTTGTCCTGTATACTCCCGAGATGGTTTCTGTGAAGTTTGATGCAGATCCAACCACAGGGTCCATGTTATTCAAATGGAGAATCTGAATTGTTTATGACTGTGTGGTTTAATGTAGTTTCACATGCCATAAGCAGATTGAAGTTCTCACAACAACAGTACTGTATATGTTTTGATTTATTGTAGTTCTACATTTCACCTTGAGAGTGTAGCACACACTACTTTTACTTGATCAGGTGATCTGTATTTGGTGTTAACCTTTTTTCCTCGGTAATTTCCTGTGCGACTTGCTTTCGCAATAACTATTAATAAATCTCAAGGACAGTCATTGCGCATTGCCGCAATAAATTTAAGTAATCCATGTTTTTTACATGGACAGCTCTACCTCGCTTGCTCGAGAGTAGGCTCACCAAAAAACCTTTACATTTATACACCAAATAAGAACACCAAAAATATTGTTTACCCGCTTGCACTTATTTAATAAATAATGGTGTTTTTCTATAATTCTTTTTATTGCTTTATTTTGGTATGTCAATGAAAAATGAAAGGCGAGACAACGTCCGAAGGGTTCAGCTAGTCTGTTATTACGGGTTTTTGCTATCAATGTTTTACATTTACAAATGAGACTCATTGTAAATTCTTTTTTTAGTAATTGAAGTCTGAAGAAACTAACAAAACCACGTCTGATTATAAACCAAAATTACTCATTTGTTCAGATATACGAAAAGTTCAACCCACCCGCCCGCCCATACACGTACATTGGTGTTGATATAGCTATATACCACTGTACAGTGGTATTGAAACCTGAAAAGGCTTATAGAAACTTAGGGTTTATTACTAGGCAGTCTCATAATTTTCATTCAATTTCAACTTTAAAATCATTGTATGTATCGCTTGTTAGATCTAATTTGGAATTTGCTAGTATAGTATGGAATCCTTATTTCGCTGTTCATATTAATTCAATTGAAAAAGTACAGAAAAAGTTTTTTCGCTATTTATATTTTAAAGAAACTGATCACTTTGCTTTTGATATATCATATAATCAGCTTTTAAGTATTTTTGAAATGGAAAGTCTTGAGAAAAGGAGAAACATGGCGCATTTATTATTTCTTTTTAAACTGTTGAAAGGTGAAATAATGGATTCATTTTGTCTGTCTAAAATTAATTTTTATGCTCCAACATTTTATAATAGGTCAAGAAATTTGTTTAATATTGATTTTTCGCGCACAAGAGTACAGTTTTCATCACCTTTCAACACAATGATGAGATTATATAACTCCTTGTCAGGAGAAGTTGATATATTTGCAAATAATATTTACCAGTACAAAAGATACTGCCAAAGGGGTTTAAATTGATCTAGCTTGAACCAATCAATTGAAATTAATTATTGATATGTATATAGATAAATAGGTTTAAACTTTTAGTCAGCCTACATAAAAAAGAAAAAAGAGAAAAGCATATTATTTTTCACTCATATCCTCTCGCTACAATGGAGCCTAGTTATTGTTAATGGAATTTCTTGTTGTTGATTATTATTGATATTTATAATTATTTATTATCACTGTTATTGTTATGCTATTTATTATTTATTTGTTTGCTTGTGTTAATAGTGTTAATTATGTATGTGCACTGGACTGGACATGAAATCGTGGACTTTAAATTAATTGCATGTCTTCTTTCATTGAACAAGCACAGTATAATTGGGTAAATAACCTGTATTGTGCATGTAAAATAAATGAATAAATAAATAAATGAAACATGACAAAATTTAATAAAATTAGAGAATAAAAAAAGTTGAGCACGAGGAAGGCGAGGGAGAAAATGAAGGAAAATCCGGAAAAGTCTGAAGAGCAGAAGAGGAAAGATAGAGAACGGAAAAAGTATGAAGAGCAGAAGAGGAAAGATAGAGAACGGAAAAAGAGTACCAGAAAGAGTATATCGGAGTTGTCGGAGGGAGAACAGAGGGCATTGAGAAAAAGATGGAAAGAAAGGACAAGAAAAAGCTGTGAAAATAAGAATAAAATGACTGCAGCACTTGACAGATTAAATACACCGCCCCTTAGTCCCAATTTAGACCATGTTCATGATGAACCTGCTCAAGAACAACCTGAAGTTGACAAACCTACCAGCTCTAAGAAGGAAAGAGGTGGGTCATAAATGTTCGCCTGATATTAAAAGGCAATTGATTTTCATTGAAGTAATGAAGAAACAGATAAGTTATAGTTTTAGTTTAGAGCAGTCGATAAAAAAGAAAATAGAATACAAAAGAGTATTAACAGGGAAAATTGTGAAAAATTACAGATTGTTGAATAATGTGCAAAATGGCTGTTAATCCCGGAAAATAATTAATCTCAACAAAACAAAAACTACCAGTACTGAGAAATTAAAATGGAAATGTATAAAAAAACTGTGAGCCAATTTTTTGAAAGTGACAGCTCTAGTAGGCTGACAGCCAGCAAAAAAAGAGACAATAAGTAGGGGTAAAATTAAAAAGCGAAAGCGCCTGTTAGATGATAATTTTTAAAATCTGTACAAAGAATTTGTGAACGAACACCCTGAATGTGTGTCGTATGCAACTTTTTGCAAACTTCGCCCATTTTGGTTTGTAAAATTAAACTGTAGTGCAAGGGATACTTGTCTCTGCTTAGAACAAAGCAACTTTTCTCTGGTGTTCGATAAACTGTATAGTTTAAAAATAATAAATAAGGAGAAAAATCCAACAGAGATGACAAAAATTGACCTGTGATGAAAAAGTAAATGAAGAATGCCTTGAAAGACGATGCCTTAAGTATGCTGATAAATGTGTTGAAATTAACACATTTGAAGTTGAACAAATACATTGTGAACAATGGATGGTAAAAAAGTGGAAATTCCTATCAAAGGAATAAATAAAGTTTGTCATAAAACTGAAAGAAAAATTATCTTTCACGAAAAAAGAACTTCTATTGAAATTTATAACAACAATGACTCTTAAATTCATGCAATATGCTAGTAACATAAAGCACTAGTTTAGTGTGACAAGAAAAATAATAAAAAAAAAAAAACTTGGCTGCAAATGATGTATTCATCCATTGTGATTTCTCTGGGAACTATAGTTGCAATTACTCAAATGAAGTACAATTATTGCATTTTGGAGGTTCTCGGAACCAAATTTCGCTGGTTATAGTAATAGTTTATTATCGATGTAATTCAAAAGTATTGAATAAATCATTTTGCACTCTTTCAGAAGCTAGAAGACATGATTATGCTGGAATATGTGCCCACTTGAAGCCAATTATTGATTACATCAAAGACAATCTTAACTTGTTGCCAATTGAGAATATGCACTGTCTCAGTGATAGTACTGCCCAATAATACCACAACAAACATATGTTTTATCTGATTGGAACATTTACAAAAAATGAATTCTAGTCTGAATCAGTTACATGGCACTATACAGAAAAGGGACATGGTAAAGGGGCCACATATGGCATTGGGAGATGTGTCAAAAAAACAGCTGATAATTTAGTATCTCAGACATTAATACACTATGTAAAGAATTAAAAGAAAACTGCAAGCATATCAATATTTTCAAAATAGTTGAATCTGAATTCTCAAAATACGAGAAGTATGTTCCAAAGACTGGAGTCATTCAAAGGGACTCTTAAAATACACGAAGTAAATACGACAGCCCAAGCAAAAGTGCTGGAGGTTCGAAGGCTAAGTTGTACAAATTGCAATGCTGGTATCAGTTGCAAACATTATGGCATTGAAACTATCAAGATCTCTGATAAACCTCGTACTGTTGAGACAGATCGTATGCTTTTCAAAATTAGTTAAAGTTTTGTATGCTTTAACTGTATTCTACATAAGGAAAATAAAAGTACACGATTTTCAACATCTAAACTTTTAACTACAACTTAACTTCACACAATTCTGAGATGTTTTAAGCTTAATCATTTATAAAATTAAGTTTATTTAAGATAAAATATTAACTAGTTTTGAAGTAATTACATTTTTAAATCTCCATAACTTGTTTTGAATTAAATTTATATTTCATAAAAGTAGCTTAAATTGGAACATTTCCTTAACTTCTGTTTCATAGAACCTACCACATCCTTTGCTGGAAAGGAGAAGAGAGCAATATATTCAGAAGTTTACAGTTCTTCAGAATGTGAAGATGAGCAAGTTGTGGAAAATATTAAAGTCAATGACTATTTGATCGTGAACGTATTTGTTAAAAAAACTACAAAAATACATTGCTCATGTAATGAGTGTTTATCATAAGATGAATTTAAAGTTCGTTTCATGAGCAGGTGTTTGGAAACAAAAAATAAGTTTGTGTTTAGTAATGAGCCAGAGGCCATTGTTGTAAAAAAAGAATTAGTGACAGTTTTAAGTCAGCCGTTTCTTAATACTCGGCTATAATATTTTTTTAATGAAGTGCCAAATGCAGTTTCCTTTTAGTTTTGATCATTGTTTTCAATTCACATAAGAAAATGTCGATTATTTAGTTTCAATTTTAATGATTCATTTCTTTCAAACTTAGGCTAATTCTGTCCACAGCCTCAAATGAACATTGTGAAATCATTTCCGTGGAATGGTTGTCACGTCTGTGGATCTTGAAAATATATAACATTTTTTGTGTAAACTGTTGTTTTTTTATCCCAACCACTATTATATTTTTATTAGACATATAAAGATTTATCATTAAAAAATATTTCATTGTTATATAACACAAATTTACTTTTAGTCACTTTTCAATCTAGTTTTGTACATTTTCCTGAGAACGACCCTGATAAAGGTACAAAACTATGTCTTTTCTTCACATAACAGCAAACTTGTAGAAAACTCAATCATTAGACTAAACAAATTTACAGGAGAGTAAAAATTAAATTCTAACTACTGTTAAATTGTGTTTTAAGGTCGACCATTGGCTTTCGTTTTGTATTGGACCATTGGTATGTTCCCAAGAATTCCAGGACTCTGTTCTTTATTTGGATAAGGTTCTGAATACGACTACTTTCCTGGTTGGTAATAAGCTTACTACAGCAGACTTACTGGTCTGGTCCACTCTTAACAGTGAGTAGTCGGTTGTGACTTGAAATGTATTTATTGTTAAGGTTATGCTACATAATATGTTGTAATTCAATAATGCATACAATAATGCATTCATTTTAATGATTTTTTTATGCATAACCTGTATAATGTGTCATGATGAGCCACTGAGTTACCATGCCAGCAAAGAATACAAAGAAAAAAGTTATGTCATCAAGTTTAATTTTATCATTTATTATTGCCTTGGCTTTGACAAATTCAAATTATTGACTTCAGCTTAACTTGCGATTGGTTACAATGAGTAGTTATAATTTTTATAATCTTTACCAGATTGAATCAGCTGTGGGATTGAGAGTCTTGTTATGTAATTGTATCAGCTGTTGCAAATTCTGTATCATTTGACATTTACAAGGTGATGGGATTAATTTTATACACAAATAGATTTCACAACCAATATAGAAATTTGACTAAAAATATCAGCTATTTTTGTGTCTATTAGTCCGTCCTATGTAAATTTAATACAGTTTAAACCAGTCATGATTGCAGGCCTCACTAACTAACAAAATCACAAATATTCCTATTAGATGGAATATCTATTGTAGGTATATATAATCAAGGGTGATACTTACATTTCTTGTATTGTGTGATATAATTTTACAATAGAATCTTTTACCAACCAAGAATATTCTTTTTTTGTTATAAGTTCAGTGTTTGCAATATATATGAAATTTGGCTTGAGTACAATCATCATTTTCCTAACAAAATGACTTCCAGTTGCCAGAAACTTTTGTAGAATCCATCTGTCTTTGGTCGCAAATACAGGGTTTCCTAATGATTGGCACTTATGAATAAAGAATAGTAATAATAATAATAATAATGAATTAGTTGGCTATATTGTGCATGGTTTTGGCATGGAAACAGCTGATTTGGACTTGATTGAGAAGTAATACAAGACTATTCCAAGTCAGACATTCCTATCAAAACTTTCAAGCAAAGGACCATAACCATACTATTTCACCATTGAACTGAGTGTCCCTCTCAGATATTTCAGTTTTGTCAATGGATCCAACAGCATAATCTTGATGATTTCCTCAAGACAATTTTGTGGATGAGACAAACCACATGAGATAGAGTTTCCAACTTCCTCAATGAGCATTACTATCCCATCCCATTGAAATCTTGTGCCTTGCTTGAGAATAACAACCACACAGACTGGGTTTTAAGTAAATAATCTAATAATAATGTAATA